>CM069240.1:19514140-19607105 GCA_035582765.1 Acer negundo
GCAGCTGGTTCCAATCATAAGGAAATACCTTGGTCTTGCCCTCCGATATAGGGCAGTTGCGTTCAAATTGATCTAGACGGTCTTCCTTTGGTGAGCAACCAATTACAGGAAGCATTGGTCCGATGCAGTGGTCTTCCTTTGGTGAAAGATTTCCATCATCTCTTTCTCTTACAGGTCTTATATTATCTGTGTTATCAACTTTGGCTTCTTCAGAATTCTTACTTGAAAATATCCTCACAATGTTATACACATATGACCACATGTAAATGGCTCCAATCTGAAATATCATAACATAAAAGGGTAAAATATTGAGCAGGTCAGCAGGTGCTGAATCTTTTAGTCATTCTCAATTACTGATTCAAACCGTAGGCAAAGTTCTTACTGCCATAGAAAGCGAAGAATATGCCATTCCTTGGTTATAACAGACATCAGCATTGCCAAATGGACTGCCTCGTTCCTTACAGACCGCTGGAATTATTATCAGAAGCATATACCCCAGATTACCTGCGCGCTCACATTGTTAACAAAAACTGGATTCATTTCGTGAAGAATTTCTTCAACATCCCCGGCCTTGATTAAGAAATGTCATTTGTTATATTGTAAACATACAAGTTCAGTTGATATACATGCAGATTACCTGCGGCGCAACATCCTATAACAAGGCCCCACAAATCACGAGGAGCTCTGGTAATTTTAATAAGTATCCATCCAAGAGCTGAGCCAATGATGAAGGTGAAAAGGATATTAAATGGCATAAACCACCTACATAGTTTTACAGATGATACTATCAATTAGCTCTAATTCCATTTAGATCGAGATACAGTAAGATCGAAAACAACTCACAAAATGCCAAAACTTTTAATTGTTATGCTTTCGGCCAAGCTGCTAGCAACAAGTGCTGGATTAAAGACGAAAAATGCTACCTGCATATGCATAAAATCTGTAAGTAATCAGATGAAAAAGTATTTGTTGTTAATTGTGAATTATTTTTCTAATTCTAATTATAACTTCAGCAGGCTTTGGTTTATATACATTGTTTGCAAGCAAAAGATTAAACCTATTAATTTATTATCAGATTGGTAATCTAAGAATATATGAATGGACATGTATATGTATTGATATTAGAGGTCCCAAAAACATATATATATATATATATATATATATAATTAATAGTGCAATATTAAAAGTAAAACTGACATTGTTCAAATGCTTTCGCGCCTCCTCTCCCAATATATCAACACGATCCAATGCAAGAAATAAGCCGAGAGCAGTGAGCAGGAGCACCTTTAGAACTGGAATAAATGAAACAATAAAAAGATCCAGAATCTTCATAATCTAGTTAGTCCTCTGCTCCTACATACACTCACAGAGAATTTCAATTCAATATTAAATCCATATATAAAAAAAAAAAATTGATCGAGCTCATTATTTATATTATCAAAAGAGAAAATATTACATACAAAGTGGTGTTGAATATATTAGAACATGAAATGAAACAAACATCAATCCGTGAAGCTGGAAGCACACGCACTCACCATATTTATATACATATGAAGAAAATATCTATCAAAAAGAACGGTTGGTTGGTTTTGATCATAATATTGAAAATGAAACTTGTCCCAAAAAAAAAAAAAAAAAAGAGATAGTGGGAAGCAGCATTAGTAAAGAAGAATGTGGAAAGAGGAACACTTGTTGGGCTGATAAGAGAAGAAGAAAAATGAATAATTTCAATGTTTTGGTATAAACTGAAATGACAGAATCCAAAAAGAAAACAGAACATCCACTCAGTAGACACTTACTGGTACTGAGGAGTGAGGACTCGGAGACGCATGACAATTGGCATGCAGAGATGACATACAAACATGGCACCTGCTCTTTTATCATCCTCGTTATTCATTATTATTATTACAACCTTGTTAAGTAGACCCGGTAATTCATTTTCACAGGTCGGGTTAGATCACACCCGATATGACCCATTTATTTCTTTACCCAACTCAATACAACCCATTTATTAAACGGTTGAGTTTCTCAAACCCAACACAACACAACCCGTTTATTACACGTGTAACCCGACATGACCCGTTTAATAATTCTCCATTTAGCCTTATCATTTGAAACCCATGTAAAATAGACAGCGGTGGAGTGTGGAGTACACAGAATGAGTGTGTAGTATAATTGTTGTGAAAAGAAAACTCATGCCTAAAAACCTCTTCCGTGAAAAGTACAGGGCGGCCTTCTTTTGTAGCCAACTAATTTTATTTCGAATTGCAAGCAAGGGTCATCATATTCAGGGGTATACCGTATACCTAGGATTTTTTTAATAGGGTAGGCAAAAACAAAAGTATATAAAAAAATTAATAATAATAATAAAACTTCAACAATACTAGAAAAATTCATTAATTGAAAAATAAAAACAAAGTGACGGAGAGAATTAGGGTCTGTTCGTTAAGGTGATGTTTGGAACCGTTTTTAAAAATGGTTTTCTGCTTTTAAAAATGAAAAACAACTTTAATTTTGTTGTTTACACGTTTTATAAAACTGTTTTTAAAAACAAAAAACAACTTTTTAAAATGTATAACTAAAAAATTAAAAACAACTTTTTATTGTTTTTTATCATTTTCAAAAACATCATTTCAAAACAAATCACAACTACTTTACCCATTTTAAAAACGACAACCAAACATTTTTACATCGTTTTCCATTTTATAAAATTATTTTTAAAAAAACACTACTAAACACATTACATTTTTTAAAACATCGTTTTTAAAATATGATTTCCATTTTTAAAAATGGTTTTCAAAAATACCATTTTAAAAACGATATCAAATGTGCCCTTAACATTTTTTGTTTTCATTTTCTATTTTATGTATTTTCATTTGAAAACGAGTAATTAATTTTTATATTTTCAGAAGCCGGAACACTTTGAAAACACGTATGGTAGAAATAATTGAAAACAATATTCTAAGAAAAAATATAATACATAGTTAATGAAATTGTTTTAAAAATGCTTTTTTAATATATTATAAAAGTTAAAATAATTTTATTTGTAGTTATATATATATATTGTCAAAAACAATTAAATTAAGATAAAATTATATAAAATGATATTTTTTTTATCTATTAAAATAATTAAATTAAAAAATTGATAATTTATTTATATAATTAAAATAATATAAACTTTTTAATTCGGTGGGAGTGTACAACCTAAACACTGAATTGGGAGGAGAGAGAGAATTGGGACTGACGGAGAGAGAGAATTGAGATATGTGAGAGAGTGAATGTTGTCATGATATTGTTGTCCGAGTCTACTCTGCCCTACTCTAAATTGTTGTTTGAATCTAATTTTATTTTACTTTACTCTGAATCTATAGTGTGTTATTGATTAATTAAATAATATAAAATTAATTCTGTATTTTTTTGAACAAAAAGCTGACTTGAGCTATATCTGGGTCAGCCCTCCCTACCGTCCGCACCTATAATATTACAAACTATATTTAACTATAAAATGATTACGTATAAGAGTTAGAGTATTGCTATTTTATCCAAATTTGGTGTCTAAATGATGTGATCGATAACACTTTAATTCATTCATTTAAATCATACAAATATAAAACAATTTAAATGAATAAATTATAGTTTTGCCACATCATTTGGATACCAAATTTGGATATAAAATTTGAACAAAGTAATATTATTATGTTATACTACTATTTGTGCCTTATTATTTTATATATATAATTGCTTCAAAAGAACATGCTCCAAAAAAGATGTTGCATGTATAGAACTGTAATATCATTTAAAAGAAAGAATTACTTCATTAGTTAATTAATGGAAACTATTGATTTATTGAGTTTCATAAGAAAGCTGTTACTTAATTAAAGGATTACCAACATCTACCACTGTGGACAACCCACATTCCGTCTTACCCTTAATAATCAATCGTGTCCCATCAACATGTTAACGTCTTCATGAAACTCGACATGACCCGATTATTAAATGGGTTAAAACAGTTAATATGTTTACCAACCTCAACCCATTTTTATAAATCTGAACTTATTTATTTTCGTTAGGTTTGTATCGGGTTCACGGGTTGTGACCCAAATTGCTAGATCTACTTTTAAGAAAAAACAAAAATAATTTAATACTAGTTGACAGCCCGTACGATGTGCGGGTATTGTAAATTAAAACGAGTTGTCATCGGATTTACATGGTAAGTTAGAATTCCATTATTATATATTATATTTAGATTAAAAAAGAAAATGTATTTACAACTTATAGCTTTCAAATGATTTGGACCTGTGAAATTCATTAAGTTTAGTTGAAAATTTAGTTACTTCCCAAGAATAATAATAAGTAGGCTAATTCATCATTTTTAAATTTTGCACCGTAAAATTACTTTTGATAATGAAAACCTCCACAACAAATACACACGTGTCATCTATAAGATACTCGTTCCCAGGATGATAAAATGTTTTCAGATCAATTAATTTGGTGATACCCAATTTGGTATTCGATGCATGATATTGTCTTACTTGCCCATATGCATCACCCATATAAGAAAAAAATTGAAGTTTAATACTTTAAAAAATAATAAATTTATAATCATGTCAATGAATTTATCTTTAGGATGTAAGCACATAAAACACATAACATATTTGTCTCGAAGATAATTGTACGTGAAAAACTAACAATCATGTTCACCTCCCATCCAACATAAAGAGAATTGATCTCCACAAAAGCTAAGTAAATGGAGATTTGATCTTTCACATTCTTACTCTTGTATCCAGAGTCGGTCCTGACTTTGTCGAGGCCCGTGGCGAAAATGTAAAAATATGCCCCATGTCACCATATGCATATTCATAGTTTTTCAAGACTACCTTGATGTTGGAGGGGCCGGCGGTCTCCCTGATGTCAAAGTAGTGTCGACCTTCATGAAGGAGGTCGATGACCTTTCTGGCTTTCCTTACCGTCGAAGGAGGAGGAGGTCGATCATCGATGGTCTTTTGAAGAAATGAAAAGATTTGGAGAGTTTGCAGTGGCAGAGAAGAAGCAGAAGAGTTTGCAAGATAAGAGAAGGAAAAGGAGAAAAATCAATGGATTTGTTTGGATCAACAGAAAGTGATCATCGAGACATCCCGGTTCTTAAAAAAAAAATGAAAGAGATTTGTTCTTTTAGACAAAGACTTATCTTCTATAGATTTCTAATAATTTTATATACTTATTAAATCTAACAATTAATTTATTATATTTACTTGCTGCTTGCCACTCTGCCGGGCGTCGACCTACACTTTTTTGAAATAAGATAAAGATACATTTTTTTAATAAAACAAATATTAAAAGATATTTTTTTTTATAACCACTGAACAATTATCTTAGCCCTTGTTTATTAAACTTGTGACCATTGAACACACAAAAATAGAAAATTTTTTTTTTTTAAAAAGGCCATTTTTGAGCATTTTTCTTCTTGGGCCCTGGGCAGGCGCCCCTGGTGCCTCGCTTCAGGGCCAGCTCTGCTTGTATCCATTTGGATAGATAGATAATTTCTTGAGTTAATTGCACTTTGAACTGTGTAAGATAGAGAATACATTTATAAAATAAAATGCTTTTAATTATATATATATATATATATATATATATAACACTTACTTCCAATACTTCCAATAATACCAAAAGCTCTTTGGAACACATTATTAAAATTACAAAATTAATGGAAAATTTAAACGATTGATTATTAGAGATAAACCAACCTTGAGAGTACAGATATTTTGATAATAAAGATTTTTTAGGGGTTTTTTTTTTTTTTTTTTTATTTTTTATTTTCATCTTCTTGCACTAAACTTTCTGATTATGCCTCCTGCACACATATTCTTAAAATATAATTAATCATGTATTATGTAGATTTAAATAATATAAATATTTCTTAATATATTAAATACATTTAATTCGATACATGCCAAAACGTAAATATTTATTAATAAGAATGTATTTAGTCAAATATTAAATTAGTTTAATAAGAAGAATGCTAAAAGATTGTTTCAATGGAATATATCCAGATCTGGTCGGATACTCGGGTTTTGACAGTTCGGATATCTACTCAGGAAAAACCTGGGTTTTGCAATCCAGGTAGTATTTGGCTTGGAAATACCCAGCCGGGTATCCGGACATCCATACCCGGCTTTTACCCGGGTTGTAATTTTTTTTTTTTTTCAATTTTTATAACAGAAATTTAAAATTGTTAATTTTTCTATGACCGATCTTCTTTAGGGAATATACCTAGATTTTTTTTTAAGAATTTAATTTCTTTCTAAGTTTAACTTTTTTGTTTTCTTTTTTTTTTAGTTTGAGTGGTGCTATTAGCAACCCACTAACGATCTAAGAGCATCACTAATGCAAATATGTATTTTTGAGTTTCTAAGTAATGCCACATCATCATTTCTGTTTATTATGGGTCTATTTTTGAAAAAAAATTAAAGAAATGCATATTCACATCTCCAATGGAATTATCTAAAGTCAAATAAGCATCCATTTTATGTCTAATCATAATAAAACAATTATTATACTCTCTCTCTTCTTTTATTTTACAATTAAATGAGGTTTAATTTCATTGGTGGAAAAAGTTGAAAGCTTTAATCTTATTGGTGGAAAGAGTTAGAAATCCTAGTCAGCATTTATAGGAGAGTTTGTAGAATTAAAAACTCAACTCCATATTCTCTATTTTTTTTTTGGCCACATCATTTCCATATTCAATTTAGATAATAGCATTGGAGAGAGTTTTTCTAACTTTTTTAATATCTATCCTATGTGGCACTCCATTTTCTCCAAATGCATAATAGCATTGGAGATACTCTAATAATTCCCCAATTTTTAAATTCAAAAATTGATTTGATCTCTTTCCTAAACTACCTTTTATATTTATTTTCCAAATTTAACTCACCCCAAAAAAAAAAAAAAAAAAAAAAAAAAACTACTTTCTCTCTCTCAATATCAAAATTTTACGGTTTGCTAGGTTTTTAAAAAGTCATTATTGTAATTCATTCATTTAAATTGTGTTAGATTTGGACACCATATTTGGACACAGTAACATTACTCTTAAAAAAAATTACATTTAAAAAAAAAAAAAGTCAATACAAAAGCACTAAAATTAATTTAAAATACAATAAAGAAGAATATGAAAAATAATATAAAAGAATATATTTTACAGTTTGTTGGGTGTTAAAAAGTTTGATTTTTTATTTTTGTTAAAATGAATTTTTGTTGAAACGATATAATCTCTCTCTCTCTCTCTCTCTCTCTTTAAAGGATATAATATATTCTCTCTCATCTCTCCTCCCTCCCCTCTCTCTGCCAATAGGTGTTTGTATTGTTTTCTTTTAAAATAAAAAATAAAAAATTCTAAATGATTTTATTGCTTATGTATTGTTTTTGTTTTTTAAAAAAAGGTAGAATTTCATATAACTCCTATCTTTTTGGTGATTTGTCTCCTTTATAAATGTCTTTCTAAATTCATCATTTTAGTCCTTTCTTTTTCCAAAACTCATCACTTTAGTCCATTTGTCCAAATATGTGAAAGTCAACTATTTTAAAACCTATGAAAGTACACTTTTACCTTTATTACTATGTAATTTAGCTAAAATGATTATCTTAGCTGTAAATTAAAATGAAAAACAATAAAATTCTCAATAATAAAATCTTAAATAAATATATTTTAAAAATATTTTTTAAAAGGCTTAAATAAATAATTAAAAAATCCATTAATTTTTTCTTATTTTGTATTTTTTTTTTCATAATGGATTTTTATTTATCTAAAATGATTATCTTAACTTTAAATTAAAATGAAAAACAATAAATTCTCAATAATAAAATCTAAAATAAATAGATTACAAAAAAAAAAAATTATGAAAAAAAATCATTTGAAGTTAAGATAATTATTTTAGCTAAATAAATATCCATTATGACAAAAATACAAAAAAAAAATAAAAATAAAAATTAATGGATTTTATTATTATTATTTAATTAATATTTTTTTGTAATATATTTATTTAAGATTTTATTATTGAGAATTTATTTTTTTTAATTTTAATTTAAAGCTAATATAATCATTTAAGCTAAATTAAATAGTAATAAGGGCAACAATGTACTTTCACAAGTTTTAAAATTGTTGACTTTCACATATTTGGTCAAATGGACTAAAGTGATGAATTTAGAAAGACATTTATAAAGGTGACAAATCACTAAAAAGATAGGACTTATATGAAATTCTGTCTTTAAAAAATTTAACTTTTTTAAAAACCCAACAAAATATAAAATTTAGATATGGAGAGAGAGAACATTTTTTATGGAGTGAGTTAAATTTGGAGGATAAATAAAAATGGTAGTTTTGGAAAGAAATCAAATAAATTTTTGAATTTTAAAAAATAGGACATTATTAGAACATTAGTGGCTTGCCAATAGCAACTCTCTTTAGTTTTTCTAGAATGTATTAAATATGCATTCAATACAATATAATTAATTTAGGAAATAAATGTTTTTCAATTTAATTATTATTATAAGCAATAGTGTTAAACATCCAATTTTCATCCCAACACATGTGGCAGTTGAGGTATTACTTGGTGAGTGGATACACATTAATTGATACTCTCTCTTACCTATGTATTCGCTTACCGATTAATGTTTGTCCACTCACCAGGTGACATTTCAGTTGCCACATGTGTTGGGATGGAAATGGTGGGATTGTAGGTGGGATGTGTAACATTACTGTATTATAAATGATATTAAATATTTTTTAAATAAATTAAAATATCAAATTAATGACAATCTATATTTTTTTAAAAGGAATTAATGGTAAATTTTACAAACATATAAATGTCAATATATTAATAATAATCTACTAAAAAGTAAAATATTTAAAATAATAGTCTTAATAAAATATTAATGGTAACAAATTAAAAACATTAATTATTACATTCAATTTGACAGATTCTTTTTTTAAAATGTATGAAATTCATTATTAATTTATTTACAAATGGTAAGAAATAAATATTTTTTTAAATACTACAAAAATAACTCTACTACTGTTTGAATCTCCATTAAAGTCTTCTCAAGCCAAGTATATATATATATATATACATATTTTCAAACTCTCATTTTTTTTTTATTCATAGAAATATGTGATATTACCCCAGTCATTTTTAACTCCACTACTATTTGTATCACATGGTGAGAATGTGATTGATGAAAAACATCGATGACAAATAATTCACAAATATTTTACTTTCAGTAGTGTTGACATCTTAGTAGAGATTTGAGATTTTTTTTTTGTGTAATTTTTTGGGAAGAACGGTAGAAAAAGGTTTGTAATAATTAATGTTTTTAAATTAAATAAACAAAATAAAAAAAAATAAAAAAAAATCATGTGGTGTATTAATTACCAAATTTATCTCACTCTCTCATCATCTTTTCAATCTTATGCCTGTATCTCTTTATTCATCATTTTTCTACATATTCTTTTCTCATTAATTTTAATTTGTTTTTCTCTCAAGCATCTTCTCCCCATATATCTTCTCTCTTTCTCCATATAATCTCTATTCGTTTTTTCACAGTGGTGGGTCTAGTGGCCGGTGGTCGACAACATGAATTAGTTCATGGCTAGATAAGGTAACTGTCGTTGTCGATTCACCTAACAACTTATATATATGATTTTTTATTTAAAAAAATAACAAACAACGATTTGAACATTACCAATATACATAGTGATTCTATCAAATTGATATAACAATTTTTGCATACCTCAATGGTGAACGTGCCCTATCATCTATGTAGCAATTGAGAGTTTGCATAACCAAAGCCTTGCTCCTTGATGTCTAAACCTACCCATAATAATTAGGTAGCATTTTGTTTCTCTACACCGCCATCATGCTTGTCTTTATATATATTATATAGGAATTGTTTGGGTAAGATCAAAAGTTATATCAGTTTATTGGTATTGGACACCCAAAAGTTAGAATTAAAAGCCCAAAAATTACGCCTTCAATTGATGATACTTAAAACAATTATTATTATTATTTATTACTTCTTTAATAAAAAAATTCAAATTATTAAAAAAACCAATTAATATTACTAATATATAAAATTATATAGATTAAAAGCATCTCCAATGGTATAAGCAAATTTAGATCCTTAAAAGTTGACACCTCAGTATTTGAGGATTGTTTTCAGGAATTGATAAATTTAATGATTGTATAGTCCACAATGGTACACTTGTAATGGTATCACAATAATATATTAGATTTTTATGCTAAAAATAAATAAATTATAAAAGACAAGAGAATGTATATGATATGGGTATTGATCCATTCGTAATGAAGAGACGAATTTTACCTAATTGAAATTTTTAAGGTTAAAACAATGATGAAATACATAAATGATTACAGAAAAAAAAGAGGAAAAAAAAAAAGCCACGTAAGAGAGAGAAAGAATAAAATTAAAACAATTAATTTGAGTTAAGTTTGTATTTGATGATTGAAAATCAATCTTCAAATTTGATTATTGAAGAGGCAATTTGATTATTAATAACTGCTACTGCTAAACTTTAGAGACTTCATTGGACAATGTTTTTTAGATAAATAATTAAATTTTGATTACGCTCCTATTTTTAAGGATACCATTGGAGATGCTCTAATGCTTTTAAATCCAAAAATTATATCGGTTTATTGATATTAAACACCAAAAAGTTACAATATTGAAATTAATGTTATTAAATGTGAACACTGCATTTTAACCGAGGGAGAGAAAGGAAGAGAGAAAGGAAGAGGAAATGAGCTAGAATTAATTCAATGAATACAAAAAATTAAGAACATAATTATGGAAAAATAATAATTATTACAATTAATTCAATGGTTGTGCCTCTGTATCTCTTTAGCTATAAAAAATATATTACAATTAATTAGTTATTAATAAGAACATAATTATAAACGTTAAACTATTAAATTAATTAATAATTAATAAAAATATAATTACAAATGTGCTGACTCTTCAACTTTTTAGCCAAATTAAAAATTAATATAATATATGATATTAGAGCATCTCCAATGCTATTATGCATTTGAAGAAAATGGAGTGCCATATAGGATAGATATTATGAAAGTTAGAAACACACTCTCCAATACTATTATCTAAGTTAAATATGAAAATGATGTGGACAAAAAAAAGTTAGAGAATATGGAGTTGGATTTCTAATTCTAGAAACTCTCCTAGAAATACTGACTAAGATTTCTAACTTTTTCCACAAATAAGATTAAAGCTTTCATCTCTTTCTACTAATAAGATTAAACCTCATTTAATTATAAAATAAAAGAGGAGAAAGAGTGTAATAATTGTTTTATTATGATTGGATATAAAATGGATGCATATTTGACTTTAGATAATTGCATTGGAGGTGTGAATATACATTTCTCTAATTTTTTTTTTTCAAAAGTGGACCCATAATAAATAGAAATGTTGATGTGACACTATTTAGAAATTCAAAAATGCATATTTGCATCGGAGATGCTCTTATATAACTACATAAATTATGTTGAAGTAATTTGTTTTTCAAATTATTTTAATATTTTGATTACTTTTTTTCCATATTTTTTTGTTACGCCCTCAATTGATGATACTCAAAACATTTATTATTATTTATTACTTCTTTAATATAATTTTTCAATTTATTAAAAAAAAATATTACTAATATAAAAAATTATATAGATTAATGCATTTAAATCCAAAGCTTCCTCACGGTGACAGGTGTAAGGTGAGATTCAATTTTACTATATTATATATATATATATATATATATTCTATGAATGGTAATTGAAAACCGACGCAAATGACAATAATTGGACAACTAAATAATTCATAAACTGACTCAAGACAACTAAAAAATTCAAAATAATAATAATAATAATAATCAATTAATGTTAATCAACAATAATAAATCTCCTTCTATTTCACACCTACTAATCAATAAAAATTAAATGTCAAAACCACCGCACAGTGTAATGTGAGGTTCCATTTCAATATATTATATAGATATATATCTATACAATTAATTCTATATATTATATTATTAAATAGATTATAATTAATAATTAATATAAATTTAATGATAAAGCAACACACGACGACATATATTAATATGAGGTTCCATTTTACTATATTATATAGATTCTATTTCTTGCATTAGAGTGTATAGATTAGGGGTGGGCGTTTAATGGATCGGTTCACTTTTCGAGTGAACCGATAAAAAACCGATAATATCCGGTTTTTGAAAAAGTGAACCGATCCGATAAAATTTAAAAGTGTGAACCGATCAAAAACCGATTGAACCGGTTCGGTTCGGTTCGGTTTTTTCGGTTTTAGGAATAAAACAAAGTAATAGACAGTATTATTGTATATGTTTATCAATTCAGTTTCTAAGATTGTTCATTTCTTGGCTTTTTATTTTACTATTTATATTTGAATGACATGTATCTTTTAGAGTGTAACATTTAACATGAGTATTTTTTTTTTTTTATATGCAGTTTTTGTTTTTATAATGTGTCATTAATATTGTTTTGATTATAACACAAAACTGTTATCTTCTTAGATAATAACATTTAATGCAGTTTTTATTTATTTATATGCAGTTTTTCTTTTAGACTGTGTAACATTTAATTGTTATCTATCAATGTTGTTTTGATTATAACACAAAGGGATTTTTTATTATATACACCGGTTATCGGTTCAGTTCGGTTCACCGGTTCAAACCCTTGAACCGGAAACCGAACCGAAATATCCTGTTTTTTTAAAAACAAACAGAACCGAACCGGTTAACAATGAAAAACCGAAAAAAACCGATTGGACCGGTTCTGTTCATCGGTTCGGTTCGGTTCGGTTCATTAGTTTTTTACCCACCCCTAGTATAGATGCTTGCGTACCTCCCAAAATATCTTCACGCGCAATGCAAGAAATAAGCCGAGAACTGTGAGGAGTACCTTTAAAACCGGAATAAATGAAGCAATAGAGATGTCCAAAATCTTCATTGTACGTGAAAGACTTCTAGTCCTTCTACAACCAAAACTACATATACATGATGATCACGAGCCAAGTTTTCAGTACATAGTTGAGTTTTTTTTTTTTTTTTGTTTGTTTGTTGAGAAAGCAGCATTAATAACCAATGGAATGTGGGTTTGGAATAGTTGTGTTACGTTGTTTGAGATGAATATATGAATCCGGTCTCTGATCTCTGTTTGATATATATATTTAGTGTATCTCAGTATGACAAGGAAATAAAAAGATATGAAATAAGTGGGGATCCATGTGTGTAATGTGTTGATGGAATACGAATCAGAATCGCATTAATTATGCAATCAAGTTAATTGCATTGCCAAATTATTCCACTCACCATCACTCTTATCTTGGACTTGCATGTACCACCACTTTTTCAACCTCATTAAAACCCACCAAATATACCACCTGACTCATTTGGTCAAAGCTATTATATTATTTACTTAACGTGGGGGGTGAAAATGA
This sequence comes from Acer negundo, assembly GCA_035582765.1. Taxonomy (NCBI): domain Eukaryota; kingdom Viridiplantae; phylum Streptophyta; class Magnoliopsida; order Sapindales; family Sapindaceae; genus Acer; species Acer negundo. The sequence continues at coordinate 19,527,692 of CM069240.1, forward strand.
CAAACACCTCACAAAAATTGTGGCAAATTGACGGTATTCCCAACTTAGAAAAATCCACCAAGCCACGCATGTGAAAGATTGTCCAAATTATAGCAGCCACCATGGATATTAAAGTAAATACATAATCGCACAACATTTTCTTGTGCCACTCTCGACCAATCATGTCATTAAGTTCGCCAGATTTATTATGCACAATCATGTGACTTCTTCAGGCTTGTATAAAATATAAATACATTACTCTTGCAAAGAGCTGAAGTGCATATTCAAAGGATTCTAAAAAACTGAATTTGATCATTAATGTGTCTTTATATAAGCTCAATCAATTGCTATGATAAATTCAACAACAATAAACTTTAAGCCACAAGCCACATGTAAAAGGTAATCCATAGTGTAATAGAGAGTACAGCCCACGAGGTAAGTCCATAACATAAATACAGAACATTCACTCATCAACTGAGAGATTGTACCTGTCAAATTCATTATAGTGATAAAAATAACATATAAATTAATGATGGTCCAAAACAATTAAATAAAGAAAGCAATGTCCATTAAACATGAAGAAGTTTCAGATCATACCTATGTTCATTGAAGGTGGAACGATTGCATGTTATCCCACAAACCACATGAAGAATATTGACCAAAGTGTAAGAGAAACGGATGCCAATGCGTAAGTCCATAGCATTATAACTGAACATTCACCTTGACAAGCTCCATGCAACTGGGTTATCGTACCTGCGCATTAACATCATATTCCTAGCTATCATTAATTTATATGAGAATACATTACAATCCTATATATATATATGTGTATATGCCAAATCAGAACATTTTGTACTAATAATCCTACCTACACTTAAAGCCGGGGGAACTGCAAACTGCAGTAGAAGAAGAAACTGATACAACTTATGATCTGAATTCACCAACCCAATATGAATGGCACCTTTAACAATACATACTCCCAATATTGGTAGAATAATGTATCGAATCACAATGATCCCAACTATTATTGATAAATGTATCCGCGACCTTTTAAAACCTACACAAAATCATGATTGCGGTAATTGTGACTAACCAGACTAAACTTAAAATTATTAAGATCAATGGTAACCTCTAAGAAGATTTGCCCCCATAATTAAGCTTAGTGTTGGAATTGATGCCTCACTGTAAATTAATCAAATCATAAAAAACAAGTATATATAGAACAATAACCAAACTAATCTACATCAATAGCTATATAGTAAATATAAAAAGAGAAGATACACACACCCCAGCAAAGACGTAGTATCTTGAACCACCCGAAGAGGAGCACTGTCACCAATTAGCACCTTCCGTAACTGAGGGATGACACCAACCATAAACCCAATAATCTATGCAATACAAAAATTGTACTTGTGTTAGAAAAAAAAGGTTAATAATTATCTCTCATTAGAGGCTATATATTGACCAAATCACATTTAACTGCCACAAAAACCAACTCGCATATATAGCTGGTGCTCCATAGACATGCATGTATTGGGCGTATAACCTTAATGATGAAATCATGCATAACTTTAATTCATTTTCTACTTTTCCCAGTTTATATATATAAAATGTATTCTACAATGATCATACAAAGAATAAGAAAAAACATACCGCTCCAATAGTTGAAGGTGCCAAGACCTTCTTTAGGTTGACCTTTGATGCAAATGTTTGGAAGCACTGCTCAATCCTTCTTAAAAAAGGCATCTGTAAGATAACAGTTGCTGATCTTAATTAAGCATTCTATTTAAAGGAATGAAGAGAAATTAAAAGTAAAAGCTACCAACAATATTAAGCAAGATCTTCAATATTCATGCCAAGTTCAAAAGCATTTTCAGAAAGCTAAAAAAGTATTATATATCCTCTTGTTGAATAGTATTTATTGAATATATATATGTTTGAAGAAGTGTTAATGTGTACTTGATACCCTTTATCAACTGATTCTTGGCATATTAATTTGGGAGGACTAGAGAAGGTGAAGACATGCTTGCTGATCATAGGTAATATTACGAACAAGATAAAAATACACAGCAACCATATATTGTGCAGCAGATGAATATTTAGCCAACCTTGGAATTTCCCTCAGATATAGGGGAGTCCAAACGGTCTTCCTTGGGTGAGCAGCCTATATTTAAAGGAAGCAGTGGTCCCGTGCGAGAATTTGGAACATTTTCAGCTCTTTCTGCTACGGACTTTATAGTAGTACTGTCTATATTATCTGGTTTAGTGTTTATTTCAGAATTCTTACTTGAAAATATCCGCACGATGTTATACACGTATACCCACACGTAGATTGATCCAATCTGCAATATCATAACACGGCCAAAATATAATTGAATTACAGGTGCTATATCTGCTAGCTAGTCATATTGAATTATGTTTTCAAGCTGGAGGCAACTTGTAAAACAAATTTTCTATACAGTTGTGAGTTGGGCAGAATTCATACTGCCATAGAAAGTGAAGAATATGCTATTCCTTGGTTATAACACACGTCAGCATTGCCAAATGGATTGCCCCTTTCCTTACATACAGCTGGAATTATAATCAGAGGCATATTCCCCAGGTTACCTGCAGCTCAAATGTATTCAAAAAACAGAAATAATTACATGATTTATGCAAGAGAAGATTCAAGCAACACCCTATAACACCACTTACATAATTACATGATTTGTCATTTGCCATTTGTATACACCTATATATTTAAGTTGAGTTGGCACACTAGAGGAAAGGAAAAAGACAACCTGCAGCACAACACCCTATAACAAGTCCCCACAAATCACGAGGAGTTCTAGTAATTTTTACAAGAATCCATCCAAGTACTGAGCCAATGATGCAAGTGAAAAGGATATTCAATGGCATAAACCACCTACACATAACACATATATAGTTTTACCAAATGCTACTATCAATGAATGGTAAAAGGAAAAAACAGATACTGAGTTGCGTGTGTATATATATATACACGTTCTTTATATTGTCAGTTCGTCATGATAATAAATATATTAGGACGAAGAATGTGGATCATAGATTATGGAGAAGTTTTAACAAATGTATATATTTTGAGTCAAAGTATGCAAATCTAATGGTCTACATTATTCGTCCCGATATATTTATTGTCAGGACGAACTGATAATAGAAAATCTATATATATATATAGATTCAGTAAGAAAACAAACTCACAACACGCCAATGCTATTAACAGTTATGTTATTGGCCAAGCTGCTAGCAATAAGTGATGGATTGAAGACGAAAAATGCTACCTGTATAGAATCTCAAGTAGTCAGACGAGACAAAACATTCTTTTTTATCAACTATATATTAAAATGTTTTCAAAGAAATAATTTATGTTCCTGGTTAGGAGGTGCTAATAAGCCTAATATGAATACTGTAATAAAACTTACATTGTTCAAATGCTTGCTTGCCTCGGCTCCCAAAATATCTACACGCTGCAGTGCAAGAAATAAGCCGAGAACAGTGAGGAGGAGTACCTTTAAAACTGGAATGAATGAAGCAAGAAAGATGTCCAGAATCCTCATGATTGTGAAAGGCTTCTAGTCCTTCTACAACTACATGCAGCTACATATACATGCCGAAATTTTCACTAATATATACCCACTTAATTACTTAATTAATTGAGTTTTTTCGTAAATCAGCATTGATAAATAATAATCAATGGAACGTGGAAAAGTTGATGCAAAGTTGTTAATATTTTTGATGTTTTGGTACAAGTTGAGGCAAAGAAGATCAGGCTTTCTGTCATACATGACATTAGCTAGTGAGTAATGCGTTGATGGAATCAGAATCACATTATGCAATTAAGTTAATTATTCAATTCGCAATCACTTTCATCTTCGACTTCATCCTTATTAAAAATTTAAAACCCACCTACATTAGAAACTATTATATATAGCCTAATGCACCATATATACCACCTGACTCATTTGATCAAAGTTATCATTATTTAATTTCCTTAATGTGGGGATGACACACACGGCACAAAAATTGTTGTACCAAATTAGATTGTATTCCCAACTTAGAAAAGGGCTCAAATTTTTTTTGTCACTATTTGGACCGGGTTTCTCAAGAAAGTCACCAATTTAATAATTTAAGTTTAAAAGATACCTATTGAGGTGAACGGTAGAGAAGGTAATATTCCCCGTGGGGACGGGGCCCCGCGGGGCTCCGCCCCGAATGGGACGGGGATGGAGGATAATATTAAGGGAAGAGGACGGGGATAGGGACGGGGACGAGGACAAAGTCTTGTCCCCGAAGTTGTAGCAGGGTGGGGACGGAGGAAGCACTCCCCGCCCCATCCCCGCCCCGATATATATATTATATACATATATATATATATATATAATATATTTATATATATTGACACCACGTTTGGCCAGGTTGTGTGATTTATTGGAATATATAACTGAATATATATATATTATATATATTATATATATATATATATATTGACACAACGTTTGACAGTATACAACTAAATATTTTGACACAACGTTCGTCAATATATTTATATATATATTATATTTATAATATATAACTGAATATATATATATATATATATATTTTAAGTTGTAATTTTTAAATATATAATTATACTAAACGGGGAATAGGGCAGGTATAGGGAAAGCCCCTCCAATGGGGAATCCCCGCACCTGGCCCCGCTTCTCTTAATGCGGGGACGGGGACAGGGATGGGGATGGTAAAGCATTGCCCGCCCTCGACCCGCCCCGTTGCCATCCCTGGTGAACGGATAAAAATGCCCACAGTAACCTTTTTCACTATTTTGTTTTTTTTTTTTTTTTCTTTCAAAATTCTCCATCAATGGATCAATGAAGGACTTCCATTAATGGAAGTGGAACTGATGAATTGATGAACACACGTATACTGACCAATTGACGAACAAAAAGGTTCAGGAAGCAGGAACTGTATAGAAAGCTCAGAGATACAAAATTAACAAAAAAAAAACTGATGGTTAAAAAGGCTCGAAAATTCTTGAAAATACTCGAAAAATGCTCGAAAAGGCTCGGACACTAATACAAAAGTCTCATAGATACAAAATTTACCAAAAATATTGATTGTTAAAAAGGCTCGAAAAGGGTTCGAAAAGGCTCGAAAAGGCTCGAAACAGTTTGAAAAGGCTCAAAAAAAGCTTGAAAATGCTCAGAAAAGGCTCGAAAAGTCTCGGAGATACAAAATTAACTTAAAAAAAAACTGATGGTTAAAAAGGCTTGAAAAGGCTCGAAAAAGGCTTGAAAAAAGCTTGGACACTAATAGAAAAGTCTCGGAGATACAATATTTACCAAAAAAATTGATGGTTAAAAAGACTCGAAAAGGCTCGAACAACAATAGAAAAGTCTCGGAGATACAAAATTAACAACAACAAAAAAAAAAAACTGATAGTTAAAAAGGCTCGAAAAAGCTCGAACACTAATAGAAAAGTCTCAAAGGTTCAAAATCAACAAAAAAAAAAAAAAATGATTGTTAAAAAGGCTTGGAGAAGAAATGAAAAGGCTTTGAGAACAAATGAAAAGTCTCGGAGACTAATTGAAAAGTCTCGAGCCTTTTAATATACAGTTCGATCCTTTTAATAAAGTGTTCGAGTCTTTTCATACACTACCCGAGCCTTTTAATGAAGTGTTCGAGCATTTTCATTTGTTCTCCGAGCCTTTTCATTTTTTCTCCGCGACTTCTTATTTCTTCTCTAAGCCTTTTCAATTAGATTCAAAATTCATACAGCCAGAGAAAAGCTTATAAAAGACTCAGAGAACAAATGAAAATGAACCCATTTAAGGTTTTAAATTGAAAAAAAAAGCTCCGGGCTCAACCCCCGAATGCGTTTGCGTAGAGCCACAAAACTAATTATCCAATGAAGATGCATTGATAATGTCATGATGTTCAACCTCTATTGGAGGTCTGTTCTAGAGGAACATGAAAGAATAAAATCTCAGCAAACTTCAAAGTAAGAAAGAGAATGTGTAAAGTAAGGACAATTTTGGTAGTTCACCATAATATGTGCCTTTTAAACTTCACTTATTAAAGTAGTGACTTTGTCACCACATCAGTTCAAAAATGTGACATTTTCCACAATTTCCACACTTAGAAAAAGCCGACAAGATGAGGTTAATTTGGTGGTAAAACCCCTTACACCCATACCACGAGGTTGTGAGTTCGAGTCTCTCCCCCTTCCCTCGTAAAACCCCGATTTATTGTAATATTTTAAATAATAATAATAATAATAATAATAAAAGCCACAGAGCCACGCATGTAAAAGGTTGTCCAAATTTCATAGTCGCAAAACATTTATAGATTTGGATTTGGATTGAATTAAAATATTGAAAATTGCATTTATAGATTGAAATCCTCACAAAACATTAGAGCACACAACAAACTACTAACAGCTATCACAGTATTTTTTTTATTTTTTATTTTTACAGTATTTATTTATCTACCGGATGTTTTTTTGAAGATTTTATCATTAATAGGATTCGAGTCACTGATTTGGGAGTCATTTGCTTAAGTCCTAACTCATCTATATACCGGCTGAGCTACACCCTTGTTGGCGGAAGCAGCCGACTCTACTTCATCCTACACCTATGGCTTTGCTTACGGCTTGTATAAACTATAAATACATTACTCTTGCGAAGAGCTGAAGTGCATATACATTAATGTAACTACAAAGGATTCACTCACAAGTCACAAGATGCCCTGGCAATAGAATTAGTGCTAACCATTTTTGTTCTTTGTACGTGTAAAAGACTTCATTCGCTTCCCATTAGATAGTACTGATATATATGAGAAAAATTCATAACTTAACTGATAAAATTGGATCAACTATTCGTAACGATTCTAAACGAAGAATAAATACTCTTTGAAATGCCAACTCTCTCCATATATAATTGTAATGAAAGTCACTCGTTGTATGAAACTTGATGCTATTGCTTCAAAAACTGCTAGGTATCCAATATTACAATTATAATAATCATTACGGGTGCGAATATTGATACCTATAAATATAAGTGTATAAATATGATAAGCACACTCATATTTATAAGTATATCCATATTTAAAATTTAAAATTAAAACATTACTATAAACACTCATAATACCCTTATTTAAATAAATGTTTTCATTTTAATACAATTTATCTGTTAAGGTTTTCTCTTCGGACTCAAATTGTCTGTCCAAAAATGGTGTCCCAATTTATATCTAAGCAATCAATTAAATTGGGACATGTGTCTATATTTAATTATTTTTTTCAACTTCTTATATAAATGTAGATACATGTCCCAATTTGGTTGATTAGATACAAATTGGGACATCATTTTTGGATAGACGATTTGAGTCTTTTCTCTTCCTTGTCTCATTCTTGAACTTCACGGGAAACCTGCAATAATGAAAAAAGATATCTAGACACCATGAATAGCCTCAACAAAGCATTTATATATCAAAGATTCAAAGCAATTCATAGAATTAAATAAAGATTCAGACTGTGACCTTCTTCTGATTGTAATGAATTACTGGGTAAATGCAGAGGTTGCAAAATATGAAAAGAGAGATTTTTTTTAAAATTTTTAATTTTTTTAAATTTTTTTTTTTTTTTGAAAGATTTGAAAACTTGGAAATATAATAATTCTATGAAAATTTCTGTTTAAAAAAAAAAAAAAAAAAACGTAAAGCCTGAAACAGAGACCGAGATAAAATAGAAACCAAATAGAGGCCACTTTAAATGAACAGTTCAAACAAACACGCCGACCACCGAAACTTCTTGATACTGAACTTTGGACGATAAATATTTTGAATAAATTTCAAGAAGAAGTATGTGAGGAATTGACAAGTGGGTTGTGAGAAACAAACATGCAAGAAAAAAGGTTTAGCATTCCACATTAAAGAAATATATAAAAAGCTTAATTATTTGAAAAACATTTCTTACGAATTGAGATTTGATTCATATAAGTAACATTCCCAGTTAGGAAACTCGGATAAATTATACTGAGTCAACTATAATTGTTTTAATTCACTGTTTTAATTATTTGTTTGCTAATATATATATATATATATATATATATTTATATATATATAATTATATCCAAGTATTTGCTAATTATGAATAAAAATAAACAATGATTTTAAATTATTTTTACAATTATAGTATTTGGTTTATTTTTAATTAAATTGATATGTCCTTATTGGTAAATTCCTATTGAGATATTTTTGGTAATTAAATTTTTTATTAAAATATAAGTGTGTTTATTATATTTATAGGTGCCAATGTAATTAAATTTTTTATTAAAATATGGGTTTACTTATTATATTTATAGGTGTCAATATTGACACCTTAATCACTACTTTCACATTAAAAATGGTGTTAAGGACTCAAATCAGCTATCCAAAAATGGTGTCTCAATTTGTGTTTAACCAACCAAATTGGGATATGTGTCTACATTTAATTATTTATTTTTTTCAACTTCTTCTATAAATATAAACACACGTCCCAATTTGGTTGGTTTGATACAAATTGAGACACCATTTTTAGATGGCTGATTTGAATATACCCTTAAACCCTCCGGAATTGAATTTGATCACATTGATCGTTGACAAACCGTAAACTTTGACATTAATATGTCTGTAACATAGAGTGCATTAATATGTCTGTAACATAGAGTGTTGATAAATCTTTATAAATTTGGTTGACCAGGACCAGCAATAAATTTGGTTGACCAGGACCAATTATGCTTTTAACAGTTACATTATTGGCCAAGCTGCTAGCAAAAAGTGATGGACTGGAGACGAAAAATGCTAACTGTATAAAATCTCAAGTAGACATTCTTTTTATCAACTATATTTTATAATGTTTTCAAAGAAATAATTTATGTGTGCCTGATTAGGAGGTGCTAATAAGCCTAATATGAATACCGTAATAAAACTTGCGTTATTCAAATGCTTTCGTGCCTCGGCTCCCAAAATATCTACACGCTGCAGTGCAAGAAATAAGCCGAGAAAAGTGAGGAGGAGTACCTTTAAAACTGGAATGAATGAAGCAAGAAAGATGTCCAGAATCCTCATGATTGTAAAAGGCATATAGTCCTTCTACAACCACGTGCAGCTACATATACCCACTTAATTACTTTTTTATTTATTTATAGGAAATACAACAATAACTAGATTATAACAGTCGAGATCCTGTGAGGATAGACACGCTAACAAGCACAGTTCGAAGAGCAACTCCCATTGATGGGGAGAGAGAGCACCCACCCGAAGGAGGGACAACACCCACACAAGGTGGAACAACATCCACACAATAGGTGGACCTAGGAAAATTGGTATATCCATATGCATGCCTTGGCACTCGAACTTGGATGGTGAAGGGTTCCTAGAGGAGGGTCCAGCCATCACGCTGCGAGGTCATTGGCACCCACTTAATTACTTAATTAGTTGTGTTTTTTTTTTTCATAAAGCAGGGGCAGCATTAATAAATAATAATATATGGAAAGTGAAAAAGTTGATGCAGCGTTGTTTATATTTTTGATGTTTTGGTACAAGCTGAGGTAAAGAATACACATGGTCTCTTGCTATGGTAGTAGGTTTTTCCTTTGGAAGCCCCCACCATCCGAGATCGAGACCTAGTATATGCAAGGCTTTAGGCCAATTTTCCGACTAATGGTGTGGGTGCTTTCTCACGTATATGTGGGTACTCTCTCACCTCTTGTGGAAGTGTCAGTCCGGACTGAGCTTGTAGAGCTCAATCTCGTCGGTTCCGGCAGTTGTTGTAATAAAAGAAAAAAAAAAAAAAAGTTGAGGCAAAGAAGATCAGGCTTTCTGTCATGCATGGCATTAATTGGCTAGTTATCGGTGGAGACTTTAAAATGAGCGAGTAATGCGTTGATAGAATATTAAATATTGAAATTATGAATCCGAATCGCATTATGCAATTAAGTTAATTATTCAATTCGCAATTACTTTCATCTTCGACTTCATCCTAATGCCCCATATATATATACCACCTGACTCATTTGATCAAAGTTATTATTATTTGCCTAATGTGGGGATGACACACACGGCACAACTATTGTGCCAAATTAGACTGTTCCCAACTTAGAAAAAAGCCAGAGAGCCACGAATGTAAAAGGTTGTCCAAATTTCATTGTCACAAAGCATTTATAGATTTGGATTTGGATTAAATTATAATATTGAAAATTGCACTTATAGATTGAAATCCTGACAATACAACAGCTATTACAGCATTAAGATAACAACTAACTCTAATAATTTGGCAGCAACAACCTACTAACAGCTATTATTTAGCAGCTTACTCCACTAATTTGGCAGCAGCCAACTCTACTAACAATTAGGTTACTCTACTAATCTGACAATTAATCCTACACCTATGGCCCTGCTTCAGGCTTGAATAAACAATTGAATTTCTGGAAAATGATAATTTCTATTCATGTACATTGCCCTAGTATAAATCACCTCCAACCCGCTCTCTATTCTCCCCGTTGTATCTATTGTTGTAATATTGGCCATGGTCTAAGCAGCCATACCTATCGTATGACCTTGACAATCAATAAAAAAGCATAACGTTACTGTTACAGTATCTCTCCGTCCTACCCCCTAAAAGACCATCTCAACCTCCCCACTCTATCAGGACCGGCCCAGGCACCTTGCGCAGGTCCCTGATAACCGGACTAAGGACTTTCCCGGGTCCCTGGTGATGTCTGAAGACAAGCGAACATCTCCCTGACTATAGAAGGGAATAGAAGACCCATTGGCAATACGAACCGTTTGGTCAATGGGTGTGACAAGAGAAGTGAGCTTAGATAACTCTTCATGTGATTATTGGCCCTAGAATCCAAAATCCAAGTGGGGTGGTTTGATTTACCATGAAGGGTAGTAGGAGTAGCTGTAGCAATAGCAGCCATGGGGCCCAAAGGTGCAAAGACAAAGTGTGACTGTAGCTGAGCAATTTGAGATTGAAGTTGATAGTAATCTGATTTCTTCCCATTCAACAACATGCTCGTGACACATTGAGTCGGTGTGGGATGGGGATGAGATAAATCTAGACAAGAAGCCATAGGATCTATAGGATTTGCCATAGGATCTATAGGAGTTACATAGACCGTAGTGATAAAGACAGTCGAAAGACTATGAATATTAGAAAGATTGAAACAAGAAGTTGCAAGGCTGTAAATTAAAAAAAAAAAAACTGCAAGACTTTGACAATGGCTCTGATACCAAATTGAATGTCTAGAAAATGATAATTTCTATTCATGTACATTGCTCTAGTATAAATAGCCTTAGTTGGTGGAGATTGATCATAAACATTAGTTAGGCCATGTTCATGCTTTCGTTTCAGTTAGAAGAAACAGAAAAGAGATACACCAGAGAGATTGTAACATTTCAGCTCACAAAACCTAGCTAAGAAAGATACATTATATATATCCTTTTAGGAAGATTACAGATCCGGAAATAAGGATAACATACAAGTGAAGTAAGGACATGTGTCTCACAAGATAAGAACCAAAATCATGTAAAAGAATATGACAACATCTATGCTAAGGATTTATCCTTTAAGAGAAATGTAGAAGGTAGCCAGGTATTAAATTCTGGGTATTGCCAGCTGTCTTTACATCCCCCCTTAAACGAAATGGGGATTTTGTCACAGTGAGTTTGGACTTCAAAAACTAGAACCTGATGCTTGGAAGAGTTTTTGTTAGACAATCAGCAATCTGGTCACACGATGGAACATATCGAACAGTAAGTTCTCCATTTAACACCTTATCTCGAACAAAATGCACATCTAGCTCGATATTTTTGGTTCGAGCATGGAAGACAGGGTTTTGAGCAAGAGACCCTGCACTGGTATTATCACACCAGGTTATTGGAGGGCACGATAACTTGAGACCAAGTTCAGCCAGGAGAGATTGAAGCCATGATATCTCAACAATCACACTTGCAAGTGCCCTGTATTCAGATTCGGTGCTCGAACGAGCAACTACATGTTTCTTAGATGACCAGGATGCCAAAGAATCACCAAGAAAGACACAATATCCCCCAATAGACCTACGATCATCAATACAACAGCCCCTGTCAACATCGGAGTATCCAACCAAGGTGAATCAAGAGAAAGGTTTAAAGTGAAGACCATGATTAGCTGTTCCCTTGACAAAATGTAGAACTCGCTTAATAGCTTGCCAGTGAGACAAAGTAGGAGTATGCATGAATTGGCTTAACTTGTTTACAACAAAGGCCAAGTCTGACCTACTGAAAGTTAGGTACAGTAAGGCACCAATAACACTCCGATATAAGGTTGGGTTGGTCATAGGTTCACCATCAGCAGTTGAAAGGGACCTTTCGGTAGGTATGGGGGTGAAGTATGGCTTGACAGATTCCATTTCAAACCGACGAAGCAAATCATTGGCATAACGTGACTGTGAGAGGTAAAGACCAGTAGTATCCTTGTAAGCCTCTAAACCCAGAAAGTAACTCAAGGGACCCATGTCTTTTAATGAGAACCTAGAATGGAGAAGACCAATGAAGGACTTGATATGAGATGAGTTGTTACTTATGACAAGTATGTCATCAACATACACTAACACAAACAATTTTGAAGCTCCTGTGTTGAGAAAGAAAAGTGAGGTATCAGTTTCAGAGTGTTGGAATCCCCACTTTAACAAATGTAATCAAAGTTCGTCAAACCAGGCACAGGGAGCTTGTTTAAGGCTATAAAAGGCCTTGCGAAGACGGCACACATATGTGGCTTTAGTAAGATCCACAAATCCTTTCGACTGAGGCATATAAACGGTTTCATACAAGGTACCATTGATGAATGCATTATTAATGTCTACCTGATGAATTGGCCAATTGTATCCCACTGCAATGGCCAGTATCACCCCGAAGTGTTGAGGCCTTAGCCACAGGGCTGAAGGTTTCACTAAAATCCACCCTTTGAGTTTGGTGAAAACCTTTTACCACTAAGCGAGCTTTGTGCTTTAGGACATTACCATTGGGTCTGAGTTTCAACTTGAAAATCCACTTATTACTAACCAGATTGTATTTAGATGATGGTGGAACCAAATCTTATGTTCTGTTACGGTTCAAGGCTTGGAACTCTTCAGTCATAGCAGCCTTCCGCATAGGATGAGCAAGAGCATCCAAAACTTTGGTAGGTTCAGGTGGGATGGGATCACAAGAGTTTTTGGTTGCTATAGTGGAGTATGTTTTGGGTTTGAAAATACCACTATTGGATCGGGTTTGCATAGGATGTGAAGGAAGTTTCGGTGGTGGGGGAGGTGTTGTAGGGGAGGTCTGGGATGATATAGTTGGTGAAGGTAGGGCATTGGGAAAATCATAAGTGTTGGAGGAGCTTACAATTGCAGATTATGTTGTGTTCTCATTGTTAAGTTGAGTTTGAGATACCAGAGGAGATGCTGCTGGGCTAGCTGCTCGAAGTGCACTTGTATCAACTGTAACAACCAAGTCAGGTGATGGAGTATGGTTAGGAGTGAGGGTGAAGCTGCTGCCAGGGGTTGAGGAAGTGTTTGACGCTGTGTTAGGAGACTGCAAGGAGGGAAATCCAGTGGAAAACGGGAATACAAACTCATTGAAGTTAACATGACGCGAGATATAGATATGACCAGAGATGTCAAGACACTTATACCCTTTGTGACTGTAGGAAGACACATTTCTTTTTATGGAATTGGAATTTTTGGGTTTGGAATGGTCTGAGGTATGGGTAGCAAGCACAACCAAAGGTCCTTAGGGTTGTGTAATCTGGTCCAAATTTGTGTAATAATTCCCATGGAGACTTATTGTCAAGAACTAGTGTAGGGAGACGTTTGATTAGGTAAACAACTGCTTGAAAACTGTCCCACCAGTATTGCAAAGGCATGGAGGCCTGAGCAAGAAGGGTAAGGCCAAGCTCGACAATGTGTCAATGCTTTCGTTCGGCCTTACCATTTTGTTCATGTGCAGGAGGACATGAGTGACGAAAATTGATACCATTTGTCTTAAGATATTGCTCAAATGACATATATTCTCCTCCCCAATCGGATTGCAACGTTTTTATTTTTGTGGAAAATTTATTTTCAACAAGGGCCTTAAACTGTTGGAATGTAGGAAAGGCTTCTGATTTGGATTTAAGGGGATATATCCAAGTGTATCGGGTTAGGTTGTCTATAAAGTGAATGTAGTATAGATGATTGCTTCATTTATACACAAAATGTAGCCCCATTTCCGTATCATTTTGTGTTCATTTCTCGGGTAAAACCGAGTATTTAATGTGATAAAATAAGTGTTTCAGGTATTTATAAAGTTTAGGGGCATTGGCATAATTTTAGAGAATTAGGGGTCAAAGTGCAAAATATGGAGAATATATCGAAGATTCTGTGATTAGAGAAGAGTTGAGGGGTACATATTGTAATTTGCCAGCTAACGCACAGCCTGCCCCGTTATTAATGAAATAGCGCGTTTTGGCTAAGCTGTGTTGGCATCAGTGTGACGTCATCGTGACATCACGTCATCTTCTTCCTTGAGCGACCCAGTTCAGACCCGCGTGGGTTGACCCAACCTGGATAGCGATCTGGCTTCAACCCGACGGCGTCCGACCGTTTTCTGGTGTCTTTTTCGGCTATTTTTTGTCCAGAGCACCGGCGTGGGTCCCCCTGGTCCGTTTGGCACCTATTTCGAGCCTCCATGCAAAGCTTTTCTCCAAGTTCCAATTCCTTCAAACTTCCATAGCTTCCAAGCTCATTCTCCGAACGTAACAAGTAAGCGGCACCCTAGGCGACAGTAATGTGTTGCGGTTGAAGTGCCGCAGCCGTCCAAACCGCTGCACCCTCGGGACAGAAATCCTCCAGGCTTGCCGTGGTTCAGATGCCACCTTCAGTCACCGCGAAAAACCCCAACCGCGGCAGTCCATCTTTAGGTCGCTTTGGACAAAATTTCAGCCTTATTTTGAACCCATATATATACATCTCTTGTTCTTAAAGAAAAAAATAGGAGAGCCACCCAAAGAAAACCAAACTTCAAAGCCAAATCCACCAAAAATCCTCTCATTCCACCATCTCTTCCACCCACACATACACCCATCACTTCTCTTTACCACATCCACTATCACTCCATCTTTTGGAACCAAAAGAGAGTTGAAGAAAGGGGCAAAGGAAGAATAGAAGATCCAATTAGTTTTCTCTAATCTTTATTCTCTTTATTTTCCTTTACATAGCCATGTATTTAATTGATTTAATATATTGTATGGCTATACTTTGTGAGATGAGCTAAATATTAATTGCTAGGATATGATGAAACCCCACCCTTGAATATCTATATGTATTGATCTTTATTTATTCATTGTGTGCAAGTGTGGTTTGTATGGGTGTTTTAGTGTGCTTAAAGCTTTCAATTGATTGATCTCCTTTTGAATGATTTTTGTGGTGTGTTATGTATTGACTGGAGACGCACACCACGTACTCGATAAAATGTCCTCTATGCATGTCTAGAAAAGTATACCTACTTAGGCTAGCGTATAGGATTTGTTTAGTGCACCAATATCCTTAACGAACCCATTCATATATTCTAAGTAATCGAGAGATAGGCTTGGGTATGATTTTGGATGTAATCTATTCTACTCGACCGAGATTGTAGGTTAATATTAGGGTGCATGAATCTATGAATTATACAAGCATGATTTGGGTGAGTATTTGAGTCTAGAACGGAAGTCAATATAGGGTGGGGTATGGTCAAGTCCTAGCATATTTCTCTCTATTATCACATTAGATTTTATTACATGTTATTCTTCTTTGCATTAGTTTAAATCATTTTATTAATTTAGTTTAATTTGCGTAATTAGAACACCTTTCTTTTAAGATTGTTTGAATAGCAAATATACTAGTCAATTTCGGTAATCGATCACATCGATCCTTGTGGGAACGAACTTTACTTACTATTGTGCTACTCTCCGACCTCGTCCTATTGCGAGTGTCACTTGAGTGCATAGTCAATAGAAACCCAAATGTTGATTTTATGGGTGAGGGCCCCCAAAGATCTATATGCACAAGTTCAAGTATGGATGTTGATTTTGTTTGTGATCTTTGAAATGGAAGAGCATGACTTTCCCAAATTGGCAAGCTTCACAGAACTGAATTTTTTCATTGATTTTTGGATTACAAACTTTTAAAACTTGACTCAAGACTCTAACTGACGGATGACCTAGACGTCTATGCCACACATTAGCATTAGACTCATAAGACACGGTACCTAAACAAGACACTGGTTGTGCATAAATTGTACTTGATTTGATGAGTCTGTTGGTTGGATTTTATTTGTGGATTGAAGGGAGCTGATTCGATTTGGTGGTTGCAGTTGATAAAGGCCATCTCTAAGCTTCCCTTCTAGCAGCACCTTTCCGAATGCTTTATCCTCACAAAACAACAAGATAAATGAAATTCAACAAAAACATGGTTATTAGGGGTTAACTTGGAAATGCTTAGCATATTTCTAGTGATATTAGGTACATGAAGCATATTCCTAAGAGACAAATGGGAATGTAAAGTAGGGATAACAGAATGACCAATATGTTTAATTTGTAGCTTCTCTCCATTACCAACTTGGAGAGTTTCATTACCATTGTAATCAGAGTGAAGGTTCAGGTTCAGGTTGCCAAGATCTGATGTGATATGATTCGTAGCTCCATTATCTGCGTACCAACTTAGATCGTTCACAGTTTCTGGTAATGTGATATATGCAGCTGCTTGAGTGTTGGCGTTTTCAGAATTTAGAGAGTTGTTGAAGTTTACATCATAGCGATAGTAACAGCTCATTACTGTGTGCCCAACGTTTCCACATAGCTGGCAGTTTGGCTTGGGGTTGTTTAAGTAGCCTCGTCCACCTCTACCTCTGTATCGTTTTCCTCCACCATGATAGTTGTTGTAACACCCCAAGTTCGGGACCCAACAGACCGGGATGTTACGTAATTCAGACCATACAAAAACTTTAATTCACATATAATCAGAAATAAAATCTTCAACAATATATCCACACAATGCAATATCCAAACCTGATACCACACATTTTAATTAAATCTCCAAGACAAACGTAATTACAACAATGAAATAAATTGAATCCTTACAACACCTACACATATGGAACTAAATCCTCTGGCGATACGTATCTCCAACATTGCTAACACAAACTCCATCACTTCCATATCTAAGAACTTAATTTGCAAAATAGTGGTGACGAGGGGTGAGCCGTCAACTTGGTAAATAAATTCATGCATAACATGTAAAATAAAACAACATTTGTAAAACCTTTATGTTCAAAAACCTCACTCATAAACTTATCAAAGAATTTCCAAACCATGTAATATTTAATAATACCTGAAACAACATTTAATACAATTTACATATTTAATATGAATAAAACGGTTGAAACAACGCTTAAAATCACATTCGTTCATATTCTTAAATCATAAACGTTTCATAAACAACACAGATAATATGAAATCAAAAGATCATTTAATAGCCATGATTTAAATCATTGTAATTTTTAAGGAAGTAAACAATAAAGAATAATCACTTTATAAAGCAGAAAACATATAGCTTTACAGTATAAACGGTGTACGTTGAGCATTTTATAAAGCAAAAAACATAGAGCTCATGTCTCATAGTGTCACAAATTCCAAATAGTGTCACCCGTAGCCCGGTGACCCGGTCCAAATAAATCCAATAGTGTCACCCATAGCCCGGTGACCCGGTCCAAATAATTTTAGTAGTGTCACCCGTAGCCCGGTGACCCGGTCCAAATAATTCCAGTAGTGTCACCCGTAGCCCGGTGACCCGGCCCAAATAATTCAGATACTACAGTCAATGAGCCAAAATAGAAAACAATCATTCTCTTAGCATATTAGAAACATAAATTTCGAAATCATAATATCGACTAATAAACTTATCGTATCATTGAAACTTATAGAAACAATATATCAAAAATGTTTCAAATACTTTTATTACCACATGAAGTTATAAATCACATTTACGAACAAAATAGTGACTACTTGGAGAAACCGTTAACACAACTTATTTATTTCAAATCAGAAGTCGAAATAGTTAAAATATTAAAATATGTAACATATATATAGGAAAACGTGATGTGTCATGGACGTATACATAATTAAATCAGTAGCCCTTTTTTTATAACAATAAAAGTATGAGAAGTAAAAAAGAATAAGCAGTCAAACGGTATAGAAAATGAGTTACAAAGGAATAGTTTCAAAACATTTTATATACAGTTCTTATTGAAACAATTTCATCAACAGTTTAACACAAGTAAAATCATTATCAAAATATAATAAGGTGGAGATGCTAAAAACGGTAATTCAATAATTCTAAACATAAACAAAATGCATTTTCTTACATAATATATATTCATTTGAAAACACATATAATACGCCATGATCATGTATGAGTTTACTTACCTCGAATCCGCATAAGAATTTAGATTTACATCTAAACACCAAAAATCACACGAACCCTCTTCCAAAGAAACTGCAACCGATCCTTTTTGATATTATGTATAAGGTGCATGTATATATACAGTTCTTTTCTCCTCAGTGCGTCCTGATATAACTCCATCAGTGCATTGCACGTGGGCCACAGATTATGGAGAAATTTTGACAAGTGCATACATTTTGAGTTAAAGCATGTAAATCTAATGGTCTACATCCAACGCACTGATGGAGTTATATCAGGACGCACTGGCTTGAAAATTTTCTTATATATATATATATATAACAAGAATATTTAAAACCCTAACTCATTAGGGAATCACTCTAAAATGGAAACTCCATTTATTAAGATTTAGTTGTCTCCGTCAGCTATTATTCCATGCAAGATTTTTCGGTTGACTAACTAATATAGAAAGAATTTCTTTCTTTCTTGATTCAATTCGGGTTGAAAAATACAGCTATTACAGTTGTTGTTGCCACGGCTTCTTCCCTGATTTTGATTCTGATAGGAATTGTTGTTGTTTCTGTTGCTTGAGTTTCCAGGTTTGTTGGTGGCCACATTGGCATAGGGTTGCCCAAGTTCTAAAACAGTAGGAGGGTTAAAGCGAACTATCAAATGTTCATGAGTCATGAGCTGAGCTTGTACATCTTGCCAGGATATAGTACCAACTCTGGAGGTGATTCATACTCTTTTGGAAGGCCCCCTAATGTAGCAAGTATTAGCTCGGAGTTGGATACGGGATATCCGGTTGCTGCGAGTCCGTCAGAGAATGTCTTCATAAGAGCAAGGTATTCAGAAATGGATTGTGAGTCTTTGGTGGTTTTGGACAAAGATTCCTTGAGATCTAGCATCCTAGATTCTGATTGGTTGTTGAAGAGAGTTTCCAGAGCTGTCCAAACAGCATGTGAGGTATTACATCCAATAACCTCAACCAGAGCTTGTTTTGTCATTGACCCAAGAAGTCATCCCATAAGCAATTAATCCATTGTGACCCATTCATCATACGCTGGGTTTGGGCTCAGATTGTAACTGTTTCCTAATCCCATAATGGGAATATGTTGCTGTGGACATGGTTGAGTCCCAAATAGATAGCTGTTCCTTTAATAATGGGAAAGACAACATATTTTCGTAGGAGATAGTTGTTCCGATCCAACTTGACCGTATACCTTTGGGTAAGTTTGCTGTCGAATGGCTTGATGTTGTGCATCACCGGAAAAGATGGCTGACGAAGGAATGGAGATTGAGCATGAGTTTCATAGATCTCACCTTTTTGAGATGTTGGTGTAGAGATAACTAAAGTAATAGAAGGAACTTGACCGATGGTCAGAGGTACTCCAATCGGCGTCGTTGGAGCTTGGTGAGACACCTGAGAACTAGCATTGTTGCTTGTTATCGGCGTGGTCATTGATGTAGTCATGGCGTTGGCCTTTGATGTGTTCTGATACCAAGTTAGAAGAAACAGAGAAGAGATACACCAGAGAGATTGTGATATTTCAGCTCACAAAACCTATCTGAGAAAGATACATTATATATCCTTTTAGGAAGATTACAGATCCGAAAATAAGGATAACAGACAAGTGATGTAGGACAAAGAAGGAGGAACCATGGCCCATGCCGCTACCGGTGTCTTGCGGCCCAACCATACCTAATTTCAGATTCAGACGGTTTTGGGTGTTTTCTTATTTTATTAATTTGGGTCTTTGTTTCATGTTTAGCAATTTTATTTATTTCAGTTTGATTAGGAATTAAATTTAGGTTTTGGAAATAAATCAAGCTTGCCTTTTAGGTAAGATTTGATCTTTGTTTTTCTATCAAGTTAAGAATCATGAATCTTAGAAGATTATGATTAGTTTTTATCTTTTCCTGTTTTAGTCTTTTTAGGAATGTAGTATTTGAGTCGTATTATGATTAGTTTATTATAAATAGTCTTATTATTTCTTATTATTGTAACTTTTTGATAATCAATAAAATCGTTCTTTGGAACACTTATCTGTCGTGGATTCGACATGCTCCTTGAGGATTCGAGAGCGCCATTTTCTATCAAAGATTAGGGAATGATGGCCCCTGCATGACAGTCCATGCTTGGGTAACTACTGGTCGCTACGTCAAGGTTCGTCTGAGTGTGCCTCAGGGTTCGACAAAGTGATCATTCTTATTTCTGTCATACCCCCGCTACGTCAGTTGGTATCAGAGCTATCGAGTCTACCTTTGTGCTAGGCTCAGCGTCCACGTATCACAACCAACTACCTTTCTAAACACCATATTCACTTTCCATATTTCCCCATAAAAAAATAATAATAATAATAATAAAAAGAGAAAAAAAAAAGAGAGAAAAGAAATCGAAAAAAAAAAAATGTGTGTGATAGTTCAAAGAATTTACAATCAGGCCCCAAAGATAGTCACGCATTCTCACCCATCAAAGTCGCACGCACCTGAAGCCGCGAGTGAATTTATTTTTCATAAGCAGTTCTCAAGGTTTAATTTTTGGTACTTTTTTTTTTCGGACTCTGATTTCAGTTCTCAATGAGTTTCAATGATTATCAGCCAAGACTTCGATTTTTTTTCTGGACATATGAAAACTAAAGAATTTATTAATTGGTTGGAAGAAGTTGAAGATTATCTTGAATATCAGAAAATTGAAGAATGTTTTAAAGTTATAGTTGTAGAAATTTATTTGAAAAACGATGCATTAATTCAGTGGGAAGACTTTCAAAAAGATCAAAAAAGATTTGGAATGGATAGGATCCAATCATGGCCTATTATGAAATATGTAATGCAGAAGGAATATCTTCCAGATGATTATTTTGAAGATTTTCGTTATACATAAAATATAGTTGAAGATATTTCTTATGAAGTGGAAACTGTCAAAGGAATTGAAGACGATCAACTGATCTTAGAGGTTGAAGACTGTGAGCTAACTGTGGTTGAAGCACAACTGGAAGCTAAATCAATTTCCATTGAAAAGGTTTCCAAGGGTGACAACTTATTTGAAAATCCACACAATTCTTTCAGGGGTAATTTGAAGATTGCTTCTCTTCATTCGGATTTTGAAGATCCAACAGTGTTCCTACCATCTGAAGAAAGTTCATTCAAGCCGGTAATTGACAAAGTGGTACATCTCAAGTATTATCTACCTAAACAAAACCTTGCCAAACTCAACGACGAGTTTTTTTTAAGAGGAGGAGAATAATATGTGGGATGGGAAAAGCTAGTAGCGAGGAATCGATGTCATCCAAATCTCCTCAGGTGTCCAACGGCCCAAGCCACTACCAATAGGCATCGTCAATGGCAAATAGCTTGGGCATCTTTTACATTTCGTTGTAGGATTACTGTGGTGCCATTGTGGATCTGGGATAGACTACAAAGAGATTTTTCAGTTGGGGTCTACGACTCCCACAAGACAACTAAGGGTTTTCTTTGTTTATTTGTCAATCCTCGTACGTTAACTGAACTCGAGGACAAGTTCTTTTTAAGAAAGGGTGACTGATGTAGGACAAAGAAGGAGGAACCACGGCCCATGCCGCTACCGGTATCTTGTGGCCCAACTGTGCCTAATTTTAGAGTTAGAAGGTTTTGAGTGTATTCTTATTTTATTAATTTGGGTCTTTGTTTTTTGTTTAGCAAGTTTATTTATTTCAGTTTGATTAGAAATTAATTTTTTTTTTTTTTGGAAATAAATCAAATTTACCTTTTAGGTAAGATTTGATCTTTGTTTTTCTGTCAAGTTAGGAATCATGAATCTTAGAAGATTATGATTATTTTTTATCTTTTCCTGTTTTAGTCTTTTTAGGAATGTCGTATTCGAGTCGTATTAAGATTAGTTTATTATAAATAGTCTTATTATTTATTATTATTGTAACTTTTTGATAATCAATAAAGTCGTTCTTTGGAACACTTATCTGTCGTGGATTGGACATGATCTTTGAGGATTCGAGAGCGCCATTTTCTAACGTAGATTAGGGAATGATGGCCCTTACATAACAGTCCATGCATGGGTAACTACCATTCGCTATGTCAAGGTTCGTCTGAGTGTGCTTCAGGGTTCGACAAAATGATCATTCTTATTTCCGCCATACTCTCCACTGCGTCACAAGTGAAGTAAGGACAGGTGTCTCACAAGATAAGAACCAAAATAATGTAAAATAATATGACAACATCTATGCGAGGATTTATCCTTTAAGAGAAATGTGGAAGGTGAGCCAGGTGTTGAATTCTGGGTATTGCCAGCTGTCTTCACAGTTTCTAGCGGAAATCCATCACATTGCAGTTAACAAAAGCTGAAAAACGACTTGCAATTTCGAAAGATGCAACCTACTATGTTGCCAATCTCCTAATATTCTACACGTTGTTGTCGATCTCTACTTCATGAAATTCATAATCAACTATACAAAAGTCCCTTACGGAGCTGGAGCTTCTAACTATGATTAATGCGCTAACTATCGATATGATGTCGGAAATAGGCCGATTTTATATCACCCTTCAATTTGAATTAGCAAAAGCAATGTCTCCTTGCATAATATGGATTCCAAACATTCATGATCTGGATGTGAATGAGTCGAATGACTTATCCCTCGGTCTATTAGTGAACTATCTCTCCAGGGATTGTGAAAGATGTTCCACTAGAAATATTCTTGTTATTGCTTCGACTCATATTCCCAAAAAAGTGGATCCCGCTCTAATAGCCCCGAATAAATTAAATACATGCATTAAGATACGAAGGCTTCTTATTCCACAACAACGAAAGCACTTTTTCACTCTTATCTCACTTTCTCTCCCCTTTAAATTGGTTCCTCCCCTGCTATGAGTTCTCCTTCCGACAGGTTGACACTGACCTAAAAAAAATACCACATGACAGATGTTAGTCAAGCGTATCGATCAGCATTCATGTTGAGCAAAGGGTAGCGAGTTTTGTTCCTCCCTTCGTGTTATGGTCTGTCCCCTTGGTAGTTGTGGCAGTGGCAGCAAAGGATGAAGTGGCCAATCAAGGTGGGATAGAAACCTCTTTTCGTCGAATTCTAATGAATTTTTCGAGAATTTTTAAATTTTTAAGAGTCTTTTTTTTATTAAAAAGGAAATTAGAAGAAGAAGATAAGAACAATATAAGAATAAAAATAAAAGAAGTGATAATACTAAACATACATCTATTTCATGTAGAAAGATGAATAAGAAAGAGGAAAACAATAAATCAATCATAATAATGGAATCAATCAATCAATCAATCAATCCTTATAATGGAGAATAAAAATAAAATAACAGATAACTACAAATGATTCACTCGATCACAATTCAGATGCCCTGGGCATAGAATTAGTGCTAACCATTTTTGTTCTTGTTGTACGTGTAAAAGACTTCATTCTCTTCCCATTATTTTTTATGTGCATATTAGATAGAATATGATTCAGGACACAAAAATAATAATAAGATTTAATAGTACTGGACCCGCCTGAAGTGTACCCGAATTTGCAATGTACCCCCTGAATATTTTTTTTCGACGGTGAACCCATTAAACTCTCATTTTCTTTGCACTTGCTTGTTTTATTACCCCCTGTGGATGGGGCATCTCTATAAGGGTGGTGCAAAGAAAAGGAGAGTTCGAGGGGTTTACCACGAAAAAAAACATTCAGGGGGCACATTACAAATTCGCGTACACTTCAAGGGGGTCGAGTGCTATTAAGTCTAATAATAATTATAATAACTGTACCGGCACATATACGCAAAATTCACAACTTAACCGATAAAATTGGATCAACTATCCATAACGATTCTAATGTGAATATTAGATAGAATACGTTGACTTGTTGACGGAACAAGTCTAATGTTCAGAGGAACGTTAAACTTGTTCAAACCTACGTCGAACTTGTTCATGAAGATTTACGTTGACTTGTTCATGAAGATTTACGTTGACTTGTTCAACCAACAAGTTTAATGTTGAGATGAAGGTTAAACTCGTTTAGCCTACGACGTTGAACTTGTTCATGAATGTTTACGTTAACTTGTTCACCGAACAAGTTTAACATTAGGATGAACGTTAAACTCGTTCAACCTACGTTGAACTTGTTCATAAAGGTTTACGTTGACTTGTTCACCTAACAAGTTTAACGTTAGGATGAACGTTAAACTCGTTCAACCAACGTTGAACTTGTTCATGAAGGTTTACGTTGACTTGTTCAACTAACAAGTTTAACGTTGAGAGGAACATTAAACTCGTTTAGCCTACAACGTTGAACTTGTTCATGAAGATTTACGTTGACTTGTTCACGGAACAAGTTTAACATTCAGAAGAACGTTAAACTCATTCAGCCTACGTCGAACTTGTTCATGAAGGTTTACATTGATTTGTTCACCGAACAAGTTTAACCTTAGGATGAACATTAAACTCGTTCAACCTACGTTGAACTTGTTCATAAAGGTTTACGTTGACTTGTTCACCGAACAAGTTTAACGTTAAACTTGTTCAACCAACGTTGAACTTGTTCATGAAGGTTTACGTTGACTTGTTCAATGAACAAGTTTAACGTTGAGAGGAACGTTAAACTTGTTTAGCCTACGACGTTAAACTTGTTCATGAAGATTTACGTTGACTTGTTCACGGAACAAGTTTAACGTTCAGAGGAACATTAAACTCATTCAACCTACGTTGAACTTGTTCATAAAGGTTTACATTGATTTGTTCACCGAACAAGTTTAGCGTTAGGATGAACGTTAAACTCGTTCAATCTACGTTGAACTTGTTCATAAAGGTTTACGTTGACTTGTTCACCGAACAAGTTTAACGTTAGGATGAATGTTAAACTCGTTCAACCAGTAATGAACTTGTTCATGAAGGTTTACGTTGACTTGTTCAACGAATAAGTTTAACGTTGAGAGAAACGTTAAACTTGTTCAACCTAAGTTGAACTTGTTCAACCTAAATTGAACTTGTTCATGAAGGTTTACATTGACTTGTTCACGGAACAAGTTTAACGTTGAAAGGAACATTAAACTTGTTCAAGGTTTACATTGACTTGTTCACGGAACAAGTTTAACGTTGAAAGGAACATTAAACTTGTTCAAACCTACGTCGAACTTGTTCATGAAGATTTACGTGACTTGTTCATGAAGATTTACGTGACTTGTTCATGAAGGTTTACGTTGACTTGTTCATGAAGGTTTACATTGACTTGTTCATAAAGGTTTACATTGACTTGTTCAACGAATAAGTTTAACGTTGAGAGGAATGTTAAACTTGTTCAACCTAAGTTGAACTTGTTCATGAAGGTTTACGTTGACTTGTTCACGGAACAAGTTTAACGTTGAAAGGAACGTTAAACTTGTTCAAACCTACATCGAACTTGTTCATAAAGATTTACGTGACTTGTTCATGAAGGTTTACGTTGACTTGTTCAACGAATAAGTTTAACGTTGAGAGGAAAGTTAAACTTGTTCAACCTAAGTTGAACTTGTTCATGAAGGTTTACGTTGACTTGTTCACGGAACAAGTTTAACGTTGAAACTTGTTCAAACCTACGTCGAACTTGTTCATGAAGATTTACGTGACTTGTTCATGAAGGTTTACGTTGACTTGTTCATGAAGGTTTACGTTGAATTGTTCAACGAATAAGTTTAACTTTGAGAGGAATGTTAAACTTGTTCAACTTAAGTTGAACTTGTTCATGAAGGTTTATGTTGACTTGTTCACGGAACAAGTTTAATGTTGAAAGGAACATTAAATTTGTTCAAACTTACGTCGAACTTGTTTATAAAGATTTACGTGACTTGTTCACCGAACAAGTTTAACGTTCATCATAACGTTAAACTTGTTCAGTTTACGTTGAACTTGTTCATTAAGGTTTACGTTAACTTGTTCACTGAACAAGTTTAACGTTAATTTAAATTTTTAAAAATTTTATTTTATTTTATTTATTTAAGAATATAAATAAAATATTTTTAACATATTAAAAATTATTTTTAATATCACTTTTTTATAAAATATCATTTTTATTAATTATTATGTAATATAATTATATATATATATATTAAACCTGGAGCAACGGGTTGAAACCGGTTGCTTTTTTGGGCTGTCATACACTAATATATATTTTATTATTTGTTTTGTTAGCTTTTTCTATGTTTGTAAGGTACAGTATATATATAGATTATTTGTAACATAGCCAACGCCAAAAAAATGAATAAGAAAAAGGAAACCAATCAAACATAATAATGGAATCAATCAATCAATCAATCCTTATAATGGAGAATAAAAATAAAATAAGAGATAACTACAAAGGATTCACTCGATCACAATCAATCAATCCATCCTTATTATTTTTGTTCTTCTTGTACGTGTAAAAGACTTCATTCTCTTCCCATTATTTTTTATGTGCATATCAGATAGAATACGATTCAGGACACAATAATAATAATAATAATAATAATTATAATAACAATACTTGTACATATGAGCAAAATTTACAACTTAACCGATATAATTGGATCAATTATCCATAACGATTCTAAACGAAGAATAAATACTCTTAAAATAATAATTACTTGCACATTACAAATTCCCTTAAACCTCCAAAATTGAATTTGATCATTAATGTGTCTGTAACATAGGTAAATGTAATTTATATAAGCTCATTCAACAACAATAAACTTTAAGCAACAAGCCACATGTAAAAGGTTATCCAAAGCGTGAGGGGGAATGCAGCCACGATGTAAGTCCATAGCATAATTACAGAACATTCACTTATATTTGTTTCGAACAACTGAGTGATTGTACCTGCAAATTCATAGAACCAATATATTAATGATTGTCCAAAACAATTAAACCAAGAAAGCAATGCCCTGTTGAACATCAATCATACCTATGTTCATTGCAGGTGGAAGAGCATACTGAAGTAAAAGAACAAATTGGTATAATGAACTTGATCCGATCAGGCCAAAATGATGTGCAACTTTTACAATAACAATGCCTAAAAGTGGCAAGAATATAAACCGCACTGCTATAACCCCAATAACCAGTAAAACTCCCACCCTTGATCTTTTAAAACCTGATCAAAGAAGAAACACATATAGTATCTAGTAAAATAAACAAATTTGTGGGGACTAGAACCATGTCAACTTGGAATTGCTAAAAAAACTTCAAGTATATATGAAAGCACCTCCAAGAAGATTTGCTCCAAGTATCAGGGTCATACATGGAATTGCTGCCTCCCTGTAGGTGAGATTTCATTTTCAGCTTTCATTACTGAGTAATCTTAAAGTCATATATCAAAAGCTGATAAAATTCTGTAGAAGATTTTTACCCCAACAATGATACAGAAGTATCAATCACATGGAGAGGAGCACTGTCACCAATCAGGATCTTTCGAATTGGTGAGGCTATCCCAATGATAAACCCTACAATCTTAAAGAGAATAAACAAAAAATAATACAATAAGGTAGACAACCTTGTCCAAAGTATAACTGAATTTCTTTTGTGTAATTTTATGTAATTTTTGTCTTCATGATTGATATGGTACCGTTCATTTCTTCAAAAGAGAATTTCACTCATATATAGGGATGAGAATATATTTCTGTTCACATTTCACAGATTTTATAAAGTATTTAAGTGATTTTTTCCACAGCATGATCTGAAATCCATTCAATCTCGAGCTAAAATTGACTAACTTTTTGATATTATAATAAGCAATTGATCCATCTTTTGATTTATCACCTAGATACAGATATTGCAGAATATTAGTGAGCAATCTTAGCATACCGCTGCAATTGTAGATGGTGCGAACACCTTCTTCAGATTTAACTTGGCTGCCAAAATCTTAAAGCAGTGAATCATCTTATCCTGAAAGAATTCAACAAAGTCATCATCTACAAAAATGCATTACAACAAACAATTTGCCCATGAAAACAGAGGCCAACTCCAAAATATTAAGTACAAATTTATACATTAATTGCAATTGAACTACTGATCCAATAAAAGCACAATTAATTCAATTTCTCACAATAGTAATAGTTATCATTCTATCAATAGCGATAATAGTAAAGAAAAGAAAACTCTTTGTTCTTACACTGGATCTAGTGTGAGGCAGTTGAGCTTGATTTGGATAGTCATCAGAGCTAGGGTGATCCTGTGATGGTAGTAGTGCTTCTGTATAACTGTCGGAGGTTTCTCCAGAAGATTCAATGATGATTGTGGAATCGTTTATAGTGGTATTTTTGTTGCTCTTATTTGCATATATAATCATGATTGGATAAACATAAGTCCATATATAAACTGCTCCCACCTGTAGCATCAGACATACTCCCTTGATGATCGTTTATTTCTATTTTTGGATAAGTAAACAAGTGACTAGTTAACATCTAAAGCTTATGCAAAAAGGTTGCTAATCAAACAAGAAATAATTAATTAGAGGTGTTTGATATAGCAAAATGGTGCAAACAAACATATGTAAAGTGTCAAGTCAAAAAGGCAATTAAGTAGATAAAGAATTTTAAATTCTTAGATCATGAACAAGCATGAGAAGCAGATCGAGAGTTGCATACAGCCATAGAAAGGGAAGCATAAGCGTTTCCATATGTGGAGCAAACTGATGATTCTCCAAAAGGACTGTCTGACTCCTCACACAGTGCTGGAACTATTATGAGAAGCAAGTTTCCCAAGTTGCCTGTTCAGACAATTATGTTAATTTAGAGAAGATTGAGATATAAATAAAGTGAACAAGTAGTGGAAAAATACCAGCAGAGCAGCAACCAATGATAAGGCCTTGGAGATGAGGAGGGGTTCGAGTGATTTTAATAAGAATCCAAGCAAGTGCAGAGCCAATTAAGAATGTCAGCAATATATTGACTGGCATGAACCACCTACAGATGTGAATGAGTTAATATATGAGGAAATAGTTGAGAAAATTGGCATTGAAAATTAACAAAAGAGAACTCACAAAGTAAGCAAACTTTGTAAAGTAATTGTTTGAGAGAGGTTGCTAAGAACGAGTGATGGAGAGAAGACGAAGAATACTATCTGATGATAATCAACAGACACATTAATTAGATTTATGATCATGAGTTGAGTAAGGGAATTCAATTAGCTGGTACCTTGTTTAAACTGAGCCTTGAATCAGGACCCAACAGATTTATGGGATCCAGGGCTAGAAACAAGCCGAGAGCAGTGATTAAGAGTACTTTTAGAACTGGCATTACTGCCATAACAAACAGATTCAGCAACTCCATTGGAATTGGATTATTTGGCTGTCAAATTTTAAATGAATATAAAATATTGATATGCGTAATGCATGTGTTTTTTTTTTCTTTCTCTGTAAGGGAAAGAGTGATGAATTGATGGCGATCAGGGACAGCGTTTTCCTTGTGTGGAGAGTGACTCTTTGTTGGCTGTCTCTGATATTAAGAATCAGCATCCTTTTGCTGTGTAGGGCCCTTTGATTAGTGATATTGTTCAGCTTTTTGTTGTTTTTGGGCAATGTTTCTCGCCAATTTGTTCCTCGAGACTCGAGTAGGTAACAGGGTGGCTCATGCTCATGCTCATGCCAAATTTGCTATTTCTTTAGATTCTGACGAGGTTTGGATTGATGTGTGTCCTGCCTTTGTATTTTATTTTTTTATTAAAAATACAAAAGCAACCGGTTTCAACCGGTTGCTCCAGGTTTAATATATTATATATTACATAATAATTAATTAAAAAAAAATGATATTTTATAAATAAAAAAATTATATTAAACATATTTTATTTATAATTTCAAATAAATAAAATAAAATAAATTTTTTGAAAATTTAAATTTCAAGAATGAGTTTAACGTAAATTTGTTCGGTGAATAAGTTAACGTAAACCTTAATGATCAAATTCAAAGTAAGCTGAACAAGTTTAACGTTAAACTTGTTCTGTGAACAAGTCAACATAAATCTTTATGAATAAGTTCGACGTAGGTTTGAACAAATTTAACGTTCCTCTCAAAGTTTAATTTGTTCTGTGAACAAGTCAATGTAAAACTTCATGAACAAGTTCAACGTTGGTTGAACGAGTTTAACATTCCTCTCAACGTTAAACTTGTTCGTTGAACAAGTCAACGTAAACCTTCATAAACAAGTTCAACATTGGTTGAACGAGTTTAACGTTCATCCTAACGTTAAACTTGTTCGATGAACAAGTTAACGTAAACCTTCATAAACAAGTTCGACGTAGGTTTAAACAAGTTTAACGTTCATCTGAACGTTAAACTTATTCCGTGAACAGGTCAACGTAAACCTTCATGAACAAGTTCAACGTAGGTTGAATAATTGTAACGTTCCTCTCAACGTTAAACTTGTTCGTTGAACAAATCAACGTAAATCTTCATGAACAAGTTCGACATAGGTTTGAACAAGTTTAACGTTCCTCTGAACATTAAATTTGTTATGTGAACAAATCAACGTAAACTTTTTTGAACAAGTTCAACGTAGGTTGAACGAGTTTAACGTTCATCCTAATGTAAAACTTGTTCGATGAACAAGTCAATGTAAATCTTCATAAAAATTATTTTTAAAAAAAAATTAATGAAATATATGAAAATTTAAAATTTTTTTTGAAAATTTGAATTTCAAGAACGAGTTCAAGGTATGATGAACAAGTCAACGTAAATCTTTTGAAAAAATGATTTTTTATAAAAAAATTAATGAAATATATGAAAATTATATCTTAACGAGTTCAAGGTATGTTGAATAAGTTTAACGTTCCTCTCAACGTTAAACTTGTTCGTTGAACAAGTCAATGTAAACCTTCATAAACAAGTTCAACGTAGGTTGAACGAATTTAACGTTCATCCTAACATTAAACTTGTTCGACGAACAGGTTAATGTAAAACTTTCATGAACAAGTCCAACATAGGTTGAACGAGTTTAACGTTCATCCTAACGCTAAACTTGTTCGGTAAACAAGTTAACGTTCCTTAAAATTATTTTTAAAAAAAATGAATGAAATATATGAAAATTATAAATTGTTTAATATAAAATAAAATAAAATAAAATTTTTGATTAATTATTCTGTTAATCATTAAAAAATATTTTTTATAAAAAAATTAATGAAATATATAAGTTATTTAATATAAAATAAAATAAAATAAAATAAAAACTTTGATTAATTATTCGGTTATTCATCAAAAATTAGTTTTTTATAAAAAAAATTAATGGGATATATGAAATATATAAGTTGTTTAATATAAAATAAAATAAAATAAAAGCAAATTTTGATTAATTATTCGGTTATTCATCAAAAATTAGTTTTATATACAAATATTAATGAAATTTATAAGTTGTTTAATATAAAATGAAATAAAATAAAATAAAAATTTTGATTAATTATTTGGTTAATCATCAAAAATTATTATTTTTTTATAAAAAAATTAATGAAATATATGAAATTTATAAATTGTTTAATATAAAATAAAATAAAATAAAATTTTTGATTAATTATTCGATTAATCAGTAAAAATTATTTTTTATAAAATATATATAGATTCATCAGCTTCGCACCTAAAACTCAGATTCTAGGAACAATAAAATCCCAAAACCGATTGGGGTTCACCGCACAACATAATTATATAATAACTAAACATAAGTGAGGCTAACTCATTTCAGAAATCATAGAGAGGGAAATTATTAGAGATGCCATGAATAAACCCTAATCTTTAGAGAAATAGCCACAAATTTGCAAAACACATATCTAAATAAACAAATTATACGAAACCCTAATATTTAAACAATAGTAACTTACCTTCCGATTTAAGCACCAAATCGCTGATTCAGAAGCACCGCTATCCACCCACCAATATTCAGCGTTCACAACCACAGATTGAATGCTACAGTCCAAGAGACACACGATTTGCAGAGAGAGAGAGCGCGGGAGAGAGAGAAACGGAGATGGCGAGACCGATGATTAAGATGCACCACTTTCCACCAACCAAGATTCAGCGTTCACACAGAGAAATTGAACGCCACATACCAAGAAAAACTATCTGCAAAGAGAGGGAGCGAGAGAGAGAGAGAGAGAGCAACAGAGATGGAGAATGAGAGGAGAGAGACACGATTGAGCAAAAAAGATGGAGAATGAGAGGAGAGAGATAGTTCTATTTATATGGGTACCAAACCGGTGTAACATGTAGCTAGTCAAATAATATTGTGTGTTTTTATATTTTATCTGGTTGAAACTTTGTAAAACACATGTTATACGGTATGAAGCCCATCCTTATTCGTACCGTAGCAAGTCTCTATCCAAAATGATCAACACTCCACCGTCACCTTCATGAATCATAGTACTAGTACTAATGGGCTATTTGAGGCCCATTTAATACCAGGAGTGGCAGACCGAGGCCCATCATAGGAAACACACACACGACGTCGTATATGGAAAAAGGAAGGACAAGCATCTTCTGTTCTTCTCAGATTGCAGAGATTTGTTGTACTCACTCACTCGCTTTTCAGGCAAGCTTTTCCTAAATCAAATGCTTTCATTTATCTCTCCTTTTTTCGTTAACTGTAATTTCATTTGCTTTGCTCCAATCTCCATCCAAAGCTTTTTTCTTTGAATATCCAAAATATAATTTCTCGTTTATCAACTCTTGTTTTGTGTCTGTACTGCAATAATAGTCGATCGTCTCCGCCGCTGGTCGTTTCTCCCTTTTTTTTTTAATAAAAAATTAAAATTAAAATTGAAATTGAAATTGCAGGCACGTCATCTCGAATGGCCGACGTGTCTTGGCACGTCAGTATAGAGTTGCTCGGATGTATAAGCAAGTCAGCAGAGGTGGGGTACAGTGCTGACGTGATTGGGCACGTCATCAGGAATGGCTGACGAAATCGGTCACTTAAGCGACGAGTTACTCGCGTAGATGAACATTCCAGCTTAACTGATGGCGTGTCAGACCACGTGAGTCAGTGAGTGAAGCTGGCTG
The DNA here is from genome assembly GCA_035582765.1 of Acer negundo. Classification (NCBI taxonomy): domain Eukaryota; kingdom Viridiplantae; phylum Streptophyta; class Magnoliopsida; order Sapindales; family Sapindaceae; genus Acer; species Acer negundo. The sequence goes on from CM069240.1 coordinate 19,561,140, forward strand.
CCGTGAGAAATCACGTGAGCCACGTCGCTGACGTGTTCAGACACATCAGCCATTCGCCCACCCGTCAGGAAAGAGGCTAAAAATGGAATAAACCCTAATAATCGTTAAATTTACAGAGAAGAAGAAGACGAATCGACGACGATCAAGAAGAAAGAAGCCGAAATCGAAATCGAAATCGAAATAGAAATGGTAGGTCGTGGTTTTTATATTCATTCTTTCAAGTCATTACTTGTAGTTGGTAAATACACACAAAAGGAAAAGATCTAAGAGCAAGTAGAATATCTACAGTACATTGTTTTGTGTTTGGTGTATATCGGGAGTTGTAGTTAACTTGTTCTTATAGATTCTGAGATATGACTAGTACGTATTACCGATTCTGAGGATTCTTCTTCTAAGTTGTAACAATCACCTTGATGCACCGATGGAATCTCAGCCCTCCGATGCTGCTATTGAAGCTCAAATCAATCAACTTCCTCACTGTAATGTACAAGTTCCTGATGCTAAAGTAGACACCGTCGGAGGCATTCAACTTATTGATGCTATGAAAGAAGACACCGGAGACATACAAGATACTGACTCTATAGCAGACACCGGAGCCATTCAAGTTACAGACTCTAAAATCGAAACTGAAGCAAATCAAGTTCCTGACCGTAAAACAGATGTTGAAGCTGACACAGTCAACACTCTTTCCACCAATTCTAAACTGACTGCAAATCCAATAGCTGAACCTGCTACACCTAAGCCTGCAGCTTCTACTGCTATAGTATCTGAAAATGCAAATGGGACACCCACAATGAATGTGAACTCCTCCAACACTAGGCACTCACTTCTTTTGGATGAGGATTATGAGGGTAGTGAATCCGGAACAGAGGAGGAACAATCAGCATTCATGAAGGAGCTTGAATTATTTTTTAGGGAGAACAGCATGGAGTTTAAGCCCCCTAAGTTCTATGGAGAGGGTTTGAACTGTCTTAAGTAAGTTTCTATTTATGACATATATATATTTCTTTGGGCAATCTGTTTAGGTGTTCATATTTGTAGGCTAATGTAATCATCTTATTTCTACAAAGGTTGTGGAGAGCAGTGACTAGTTTGGGTGGTTATGACAAGGTATGCATTGTTTGGCCTCTCTTTTTTAATTTATTTCTACTTTAGTTAAAAGTATTGTTTAACTATGATGTAAAGCTAACCTTTTGCACAATCATAAATTTACATTCATTGCAATATCCTCCTTATATTCTATGTTTTTCTGTGTTTAGATATAGTCAGTTCTGGTTTGTTTGTTTGTTCTCCTCCTTTGTATATATACATATTTTTAAAATGATAAAAAAATCATGTTCATTGGAAGCGGTTGAATACAAAGTTGAGAGAAAATTAGTTTATGTTGATCACTTAGTTGATGTTCCAAATTGGGCTCGTTATATTCGAAACTCATTGAATTATGTTTTGTGAAGATATAAGAAGTATACTAACAATCTATATGATATTTAGCTTTCGAGTGGGTTTTATATAAAAATTGAAAGGACATTTTTAGGAATAAGAGTTGACATATCCTTGTTTTTTTGTTGGCCGTTTAAAAGCTGGGATTAATGATTCCTCAAATTAGAAGATGATTTATTTATAAACATCATTCCAGGAAAACACGCACACATATTCATTTACTATGTTGTTGGTGTATGGCGTTGTATTTGTGCATAGAAGGTCATCTAAGAGGACTCTATAAATTGATAGATTAAGGACATTATTTTGTTCCCAACATAGTTGTCCATTGAATTGCTAGCTCAATGAATTGCTTGGAGATGATAGATCCACTATTGCAACAATTTTATCACTTATCAATATATTGCCTTGAAATTCTGCAACTTTGGCTTGGGCTTCAATATGTTTGACTTGGCCACTATGGTAGTATACTGCAGCATTTGAATTTTTCTTCTAGCTTATCTTTTCAACTTTCAATTATTGTTGTCTGTATTGATATACAACTGTGTCTTCCGATTACACATAGGTGACTTCATGTAAGTTGTGGCGGCAAGTGGGAGAGTCCTTCAAACCCCCAAAGTAAGAAGCAATATTTGGCATTGCTCTTAACATTTATTTATGTAAATATATGACATAAAGCTCATGCTATACTGTTGCAAGGTCAATAATTATTTATTGTTTTCATGACTATAGTTTAGATTTTTATTTTGTGAATAATATTGATAATTATTCTAGATTTTCTGAAGACATGTAATTGATTTTGAACATTTGAAGATATTCTAGGCTTTTTTTTCTTTATACCCAGCCTACCTTAACAATGGGGATCGTATCTACCTAAGCAATCAGCTCATGTACTAATTAGTTTCTTACTTTCTTTCCATCATTTCTACATTTGTGCAGGACATGTACAACTGTTTCTTGGACATTTCGAGGTTTTTATGAGAAGGTGATATGTGAGTCATTAGTTATATTATGTTATTAATAGTATTGTTATATTATATCACAATGCAAACAAACCATTTTCTTTTTCATGATAATTATTTGCATGTGTGTGTGTGCACGTGCGCATGGGCATCTCCACAAATGTAAGACTGTATGGTTGTTTGTCAAAAAGAAAAAGGCTGTATGGTTTTTAATTTGAAGTTATAAATTTTGATTGAGTAACCTGTAAATCTTTTGTTGGGTACAAGTGGAAGAGTGGTGAGAAAAATAGAAGAAAATGAAAAGCTTTGGTATAGAGAATTGCTATTTGCAGAAGTGCAATTGCATATTTTTACTTGCTGTATTTTTTTTTTAATAATCCTTGAACATTACAAATACATAATCAAATTTATAGGAAGCAAGGATAGTTCAAGAGAAACATTTAAACCACTACAACAAGTAACATGGACTTATAGTTTCAATACAAGTGCTTGAGAAACCAAAAGACTATTTGATTAAGAGCTCTGCATAATTTATTTTCTTGGAAAATATCATAGCAGCTGCAACCAAAACTTTCAATTCCAAGATTACAAATTACTTTTCAACATCTTTGTGCTGTTACATATTTAATTTATGTGTAAGGGATAATATGCATCCTTAGCTCCTATAAAAAAAAGGAAAATTTTGCATCTTCAGCACTCACCAGTCACTCTCTCTAGTTTCTAATACTCTTTTAGGTTACCGAGCATCACTTGGTAGCTCCTAATTTAGAATGTTCTAAATGCTTCGGGACTTGAACATTTGCTTGCTTTGTTAGAAGTAATTAGCTGAACATGCTTTCGTGCTTGAGTTCATATAGTATTTGGTCATGCTTTATTTATTGGTTTTGTTTTTCCTATAGGCACTCCTTGATTATGAAAGGCACAAGACAAGTGGTGGTGAGCTTAGTTTAACTGTTGCTTCTCATTCAGAGCCTATGAATATACATAATCAGGTACATAAACTGTATTAATGATCAACCGTGCAGTTATCACTGCTTTGCTTCTGGGTGGCATATTATACCTAGTTTTATGAAAAAAGAAAATGTTTCTCAGTTAAGATTTTATCACAATATGTCCATGTTTGCATTAAACGTACAGCAAATTCGTTTTGCTCTGTGAAGCATTCAAATATTTTTAGTAAGACTGAATCCAGACTGTCTACTCATGCCGGTACAAGATTTTGCAACTGGAACGCTACCTGCCTTGGAAATCACATGATAACATATGAAAACAGCTTTGATGCTTAAATTAATTTTCAAAATGTACATAGCCAGTTTTTGACTCTTTGTAAATAGAACTTGAGATTTTGGTAAATTTTGCAATTTTGCTGCTGCTGCTCTATCTCTCTTAGTTATTAACTCCTTTTAACATTCTCTATGCATGCTGATGGTAAATAGGCTTCAGGATCAGGTAGAGCGCGAAGGGATGCTGCTGCACGTGCAATGCAAGGTTGGCACTCTCAACGTGTTCTTGGTAACAGTGAAGTTAGTGACGCTATAATCAAGGTCTTCTGATTTCAGCTTTTTGAGGGATTTGCGTTCTACATTGTGTTGCATGTTTATTTTTATAATGGTGTTATCTTGTTGTGATTGATCTATAATCTTTAGGATAAGAATTCTTCGTCTCTGCAAAAGCCTGAAAAGCAGCTTAAAAGCCTTGGTATGGGCCTTTCAACAGAATATTTTTCTTTGTAAGAATTACAGTTGACCAAGAGTTTATCAGTTTGAATCTTGCCTTTTGAACCAGGTTTACATAAACGTAAAAAACCACCTTACATGGAACACGCCATCAAAGCCCAACGTATTAAACCATCTAACCCACAGTTAAGATCTGGTTACTTTGTCTGGTTTGTATATAAATATGAAAACTTGTTTGAGGTCTAAATGGTGATTCCATAATGAGATACGTGGAATTAAGTCAATTTATGGGCTTCTTTCTTCTTTTCTTTTTTGTGGATGCTAGATTGGACGTAGCAGTAGTTGATATTGGACAGCCAGCCAATTGGGTGAAGATTAATGTACAAAGAACTGTAAGTTCCTGTCTCAATGTGCATAGAACGTAAAGAAATATGCATTTATATTTAAAATTTCTAATTTAATGAATTAAATTCAATGTCACAGAAAGATTGTTTTGAGGTCTATGCATTAGTGCCAGGGCTTCTTCGTGAGGAGGTAAGCATGCGTACTTGTGAAATCAGCAGCATCTTATTTCTCGTTCCTTTACATTTTTATACATCATGGTATCCTCCTTATGGGATAGGTTGGTGATTGTTTTGGTAGGTTCAAGGTTATTGAAGTGATTGGTAGTTGCTTAGATAAAATTTGTAGGGGTTCTTTTTGATGTAGAGAATCTAAGACCAGGCCACAATGTGTGTGTTAGTTCATTAAATATATATATATATATTTTGGTTTACCTCATTACATGTGTATCAATGGAAGGATTTATTGTTCTTTGGCAAACTCAGGTACGTGTTCAATCGGATCCAGCTGGACGCCTAGTTATAAGCGGTGAACCTGAGAATCCTGATAACCCTTGGGGTGTCACACCTTTCAAGAAGGTGAATATCTTTTTCAGAAAGAGTTACGAACAAAACTCTTCTATGCAAAGATTGGTTTTGTGTGTAGCAATTAAATCAATAGCCATCATGATTATAACCCTATGATAATTTCTGCACACCATCTTTGCTGCCATAACTGTAGCCACCTCACAACAATTATCATTTTTAGCAGTTATAAAAATTCTGGTGCAATGTGATTATTGAAACTATCTGTGTTACCTTGTTAATGTAAATTGAACCATTAGTCAACTTACAAGCTTTATTCTCATTTCCCAGTTTCTAAAAGATCCTAGTTTGATGTCAGGTTGTCATCTTACCTGCAAGAATTGATCCTCATCAGACGTCAGCTGTAGTGACACTGCATGGGCAGCTGTTTGTTCGAGTTCCATTTGAGCCATCGGAGTAGTAACCACTTGTTGAATATTTTAGCTCTAACCCATGTAATTGTAGCTGACTTAATTGTGCCAACTGTTGTGAACTTTAGGAGGCATAAAAACTTTCGATTTCCAAAGATAATAGAATCAATTGTTTATCGTCTCAATTCGTTAACCTACTACCTTATTGGTGTTGCTTTTACGCATAGCTAAGTGATAATAATAATTTAGGAATAATGGTGGGTGAATTGGCTTCTAAGAATGATTAAAGCAAGGATTGAGTAAATTGGAGGGAAATGAGTAAAGACTTAAAAGAGAAAAAGAAAATAATGATAATTAGCAGCATCACATGATAATATGATATTGATAAAAAAAAAAAGGTAAAACCGTAAAAGTATTGTATTCAGCATTTCATCTTTAGCACCGAAGAGCAAAAATGCACTAGGAGTGGTGGGCTCATGATGGCACATTTCCCAATCTGCCTTAGATTCCCTTTAGGATGCTATCACTCCCCTCAAATAATCCCCTTGTTATCATTAATTATTGTCTACTTATGTACTCATTAACATGCTTTTTAATTATGTAAAACATATAAGCAACCCCACACACAACGCCACAACCTTAAGTCTCTTACTCCAATGTAAAAACTAAAAAGTAGATTAATCTTGTCATGTTTTGTTCAATTTCGATAAAGCATGTTTCTTTCTTTTTTACTTTTATACTCTATAATAAAGAAGTAAACTCGAGAGTTGGGCTTCACGGCTTGCCTTGCCTCTCTTTTGTTTCTTCATGATTAAACTTGAGCCTACACTACAAGTAGCAGACCCTTGCATGATCATATTTGAGCAATAAGAATTAACAATTATGATGGTTTACGGCTGCATTTTAATAGCCGTTGAGGTCACTATCTTTTTCTAAATATCCGGAATACATGTAATCATTTCTTATAAGGGAGGCTTGCTTTTTATTGCTTTAAATCCAAAAATGATCCCCTCTTTCTCTCTCTCTCTCTTACACATTACATTACATGGTCTTTTCTAAATTCTAACTTCTATAAACCCCACCAATAGTTACCTACCTTGGTTTTTAGCTAAGCTTCTTCTTATAAAAACCTCTGCTTTTTCACGATGACTATGGCTCCGTTGCGGCTTCATTTTTGCATCTTCAATCTCTTGCTTGCTCTGTTTCTTTCACATATCGCCATTTCCTTTTCTGCTAAGGTAAGCATTTCCTGTTGCGCATTTTCAGGATTTCTGCGTGTCTCTCTTATTATTATACTCTTTGTTGCAGGTTTATGTAGTTTACTTGGGAAGCAGACTCGGTGAAGAAGAAGAAGAACCAGATGACGTTCTCAGACATGACCACCAAATGCTTGCTTCTGTTCACCGTGGAAGGTCTTTCTATTCACTGACTCTTCATTTTCTAATTCCTTGATACTTGTCAGAATATTGGTGTTGATGAAATCTCACAACTCACAACAGCATGGAGGAAGCAAAAACAAGTCATGTTTATAGTTACAAACATGGGTTCAGAGGCTTTGCTGCCAAGTTGACTCACCACCAAGCTTCCCTTATCGCCGGTAACTTTTTCTGGCTTATTGTTGTTGCATCTCTAGTTATAGCCCAAACATGTTATTAAAATGTATATGTGAACGATGACAGAGATGCCCGGTGTGGTTTCTGTTTTTCCCAACTTGAAGAGAAGCCTACACACTACTCATTCCTGGGATTTCATGGGCGTTGGGGGTGAAGAAACCATGGAAATACCCGGATTCTCCACCAAGAATCAAGTCAATGTTATAGTTGGCTTTATTGATACCGGTACCATCCAGAATCATTCTCTTTTTATTCTAATATTTACTACAGCAAAGCCAATCTCATTCATTTACTACTTTTCTTAATTACTATTTGCACTGAATCATGCTTCCTCAATCTATGTTGGCTGCCATACATCCCCTTGTTTGCTCACACTAAATTACCAATTGATTGGAGTCACTAGTATAACATTTCACATTAATAACCAATTGACTGCTCTGTCATGTGTGGCTCCAAATAACTAGATGTTACTGTATTGGGCATCCTTTACTTGAATTGAGAGACAAATAGTGGGTTTAATTTTAATAACCAATTGCTGCAGGAATTTGGCCTGAATCCCCGAGTTTTAGTGATGCCGGAATGCCTCCAGTGCCAGCCAGATGGAAGGGGAAGTGCCAGTCAGGAGAAGCATTCAATGCTTCCTCCTGCAACAGGTTCATAGCTATACCTTAAATTGTCATTCATTCCACGGATCCTCAGTATCCAATAAAATATCTATGTCACAGGAAAGTGATTGGAGCAAGATACTATATGAGTGGCTATGAAGCTGAAGAAGACATGGTACAGAAAGTATCTTTCAGATCTCCTAGGGATAGTGCTGGTCATGGTAGCCACACTGCCTCAACAGCTGCTGGTCGCTATGTGACAAACATGAATTACAAGGGATTGGCAGCTGGTGGAGCTAGGGGAGGTGCACCTATGGCCAGGATTGCAGTATACAAGACATGTTGGGACTCCGGTTGCTATGATGTTGACTTGCTAGCTGCATTTGATGATGCCATAAGAGATGGAGTTCAAATCTTGTCACTGTCTCTGGGACCCGATGCTCCCCAGGGAGACTATTTTAATGATGCCATCTCAATTGGGTCATTCCATGCTGTTAGTCGTGGAATTTTGGTAGTTGCTTCAGTTGGAAATGAAGGAAACCAAGGTTCTGCTACAAATCTTGCCCCATGGATGTTCAGCATTGCAGCCAGTTCAACGGACAGGGATTTTACATCTGATATAGTACTTGGAAATAGTGCTAACTTCACGGTAATGCTGTTTTCTTTTTTGTGTTCATATATCTTATTTATCAAATTGTGCAGCCTCATTGATTCTCAGTCATCAAATAGGGAGAAAGTCTGAGTCTTTTTGGAATGAATGCCTCTGCAAGGGTAATCTCCGCCTCTGAAGCCAATGCAGGATATTTTACGCCTTATCAATCCAGGTGAAGAAACAGCTATTTGCTTGGGAATTGTGTGCTATTAAGGTGTCCATGACTGGGAAAACCTTAATTAATCTTTACTCTTCAACCTGTTTGTGTAGTTACTGCTTGGAGAGTTCCTTGAATAGTACCAAAGCCAGAGGGAAAGTTTTGGTCTGTCAACATGCTGAGAGTTCAACAGAGTCGAAACTGGAAAAGAGCATTGTAGTGAAAGAAGCTGGTGGAGTTGGGATGATTCTTGTAGATGAGGCAGATAAGGATGTGGCTATCCCCTTTGTGATCCCTTCAGCTATTGTTGGAAAGGAAATAGGGAACAAGATTCTAACCTATATTAATCATACAAGGTTTGTTCTATACTTACTCTAGATGGTGGCTTCAATAATAAGACTTCTAGTTTGTCTGTTTTTCTGATTTAGGCCATTCTACTATTTTTGAACAGCAAACCAATCTCTAAGATTTTCCCTGCAAAAACTGTATTAGGTTCTCAACCTGCACCTCGTGTTGCAGCATTTTCTTCGAAAGGTCCCAATGCCTTGACCCCAGAGATTTTGAAGGTAAATATTTCTATTAAGGATAAGGAAGTAAGAAGCACTGCAACAATTACAACAAGTTTTACACACCTTTTGATTCTTTGCTTTGCAGCCTGATGTCTCAGCTCCTGGATTGAACATTCTCGCAGCATGGTCACCAGCAGATGGAAAAATGCAATACAACATTCTTTCTGGAACTTCCATGGCTTGTCCCCATATAACAGGGATTGCAACCTTGATCAAAGCTGTTCATCCGTCATGGTCCCCATCTGCTATAAAATCTGCAATCATGACAACTGGTATATTTTTCACAGAACTATGTTGAATCTTCAGTTCTCTCTTCGTGGGATAATTTTGCGGTTAGATTACCTTATAATTGAGCATTTTATTTTGATGAAAATGCAGCTTCTATCATCGATAAGAACTACAAACCAATCACTGTGGATCCTAAAGGAAAAAGGGGTAATGCATTTGATTATGGATCAGGCTTTGTCGACCCAAGAAGAGTCCTCAATCCTGGTCTCGCCTATGATACACAACCAGTAGATTATAAAGAGTTTCTATGCTCAATCGGTTATGATGAGAAGTCACTCCATTTGATCACAAGAGACAATAGCACATGCAATCAGATATTAACAACAGCATCTGACCTGAATTATCCATCTATTACAGTGCCTGATCTTAAAGACAGCTTCTCAGTAACTCGAACGGTCACAAACGTAGGAAAACCAAGAAGCATTTATAAAGCTGTAGTGTCTCCACCTATTGGCATTAATGTTACTGTTGTGCCAAAGCAGTTAATCTTCAACAGATATGGCCAGAAGATGAATTTCACAGTAAATTTCAAGTTGACTGCACCAGCAGAGGGGTATGGGTTCGGTTTCTTGTCATGGAGGTATGGAAAATTAAGAGTTACTAGCCCTCTGGTTGTTCGGGCTGCACCTTCCAATATGGGGTTGATGAGATAATAGGGCTAATATGTATACTTTGATCTTTGCAGTGATACAACTGTACATATATATATATATATATGCCAATGTAGAGTGATAAAAAATTGTAACAAGATCCAATATGTTTTCCTGCAGTCTCATGATCATGAATGTTGCCTGGAGGTGGAAAGCAATAGGATTTTTATAAGATCATCTGTTGAACAGGCAACACACTATAGCAGTGTATGCATGATTGTCCTTTTGATGTTTTTTCTCGTACACCACTCTGAAACATCCTCTTCTCATCTGTTCATATTCACTGCTTTTCTTTTGGGTTCAAGGGAGCTCTTATATACTAATATGGTTTAATCTACAAGCGTCTTTTACAACGAAAATCGACATAATTTTGAATTATCAAATATAGCCATTTTACTTTCTTCCAGTTTCTCAGACCAATACAAACATGAGATTTCTGGATCCAACAATGCCAAACCTTTGAGCTCACAGCACAGAGATCAAAATTTGACTTGTCTAATATTGATCTTTGAAACCAAGCATTCATAGAAGTGCAGCAACATATAAGTTACAACTTGGATAATCTTTTTTCAACAAAGAATTTTCCAAAGCTTATCTACTTTTTCACAACATTTCTTATTCCACTCTCCAATTATTTTCTTCTATTGATCTTTAAAGCTATCTATTAATAACAACAATATAGAATCATAAAAGCCTCTAAGAAAACTGGGATCCCTGGGGCTGCACTTCCGACGGATCAATCAGGCCTTCTAGCACAACAAGCTGGTCCAAGAGTGCTAGCTTCTCGTCTTCAAGAGTCTTAACATCATCTTCAACCTCTCTCAAATCCCTCCCCAACACAAAGCTTTCTTCTTCCAGCAACAGGTATTTCCTTCTTAGAGCCCGATATTCATTTCCAGATGCTGAGGAGTCTTGCAATGAATCTGAGTTTGATCTCTCTTGCTGCTGCTGGAATGAAGGAGATACTTCATTTTTTGAGTTCCTTTTGGAGGACTTGTGCCCCATTTTACGCGGCAGAGACCCTTGTCTATTTTCAATCTCTTTATCCAAAGAAGCTTTTTGTGTCGTAATTTTCTTTTTCCCTGGCTTAGGATTTGAGATTTCCTCGGATGGTAGAACCCTTGGATCTTGCATATCTCGCTAGCTAAAGCTGTACATCATTTCAAACACATAATAATAGCATAAATATTCTAAAATACAAAATTAGAATAGGCTTCTGATTTCCACACTCCTTGGTCCAAAAAAGTCACATATATTTCAAAGTCGAAGAATGAAAGATATTTCTGAAATACGAGAGACAAGAAAAAACTGTATTGATCAATTAAAACAACACTCAAGATAAACAGCTTCAATAAGGAACGATATCTGGTTGTATAATATGTTAACACTTTCACTAGATAAAACTTGTGGGTTTCAACTTTCAACACAACTAGGCGGAAAATAATACTAATAACAACAACAAATTATCTATAAGTCTTTCAAACAACACAAATAAACTGAGAACTCAAAAGAAAAGAAAAGAAAAGAAAAGAAAAATGCTCATAGTTGGCATTGCAAGAGTTCCAATCCAATTGATCAATTTATCACGGATGTTGTTGCAATTAAATAAATAAATAAATAAACCACATATATATGCTGAATAGAAAAATGTTGTATTTTGACTCTCCAAAATACAAGTCAAAGACGAATTATATGCTACAAGGCAGAAATAACAATCGGGTGGCTTGAATTATAACAGAAGAAGCATAAACGAAGCATATCAAACGCGAAACTATGAAATCATTGTGCTTTCAATTTCAATTCTACATGAATACAAGAAACTGAAAAAGAATCCCTAGATTTGTGAAAATAAATTCCAGAATTCCACGGTATAATCTAACAATAATATTCCAACAAAATAGAGTATACAATCGGGAGATAATGGAAAACCGCCGAATCGAATAGAAAGCAAAAGTTAAAAGATTACCTTGTTAATTTCAGCCGAGAAAACAAAACTTGTTATAGATTGATCACTAAGGAAATTAGCTGAATATATGATGATGAACTTGTGGTCTTTTCAAATCGGAAGTAGAGAGAGAGAGGGTCTGTTAACTGCCTAATTGGAGTGGACTAGGCCCACAGCAACATCGAAACGAGACACTAACTAGAGTGAGTGATGCTGAATGTACCATTACAAATTTTAAGGGCACCCACTTCATGCAATTAAGAAATGGAGTTTTTTTTGGAAATTATATTTATACGATGATTCACATATCTCATTCTTATTATTCTGATTTCTAATTTTTGCCATTTTTATCACAAGGTTGATTTGAATTTTATATACACAATTATATCTTCTTCTTCTTTTTTTAAACAAAAAAAGAAACTACACAAATTTATCTTGTATGCTGAATATATATATATATATATATATAAGTAAAATAAACAAATATAGAATATAGATAAGATAGCGTGTACATAAAATTCATAGAGTCAGCCAGCTGTGAATGGGTCTCATGGGCCGTCGTCAGAGAGTAACATGGTCAGCTTTTGACAATCAATAGTTTAATTACCTGTAAAGAAATACTTATTAAACAAATCAGTAATCACCCTCTTATTTGCTGGATTGCAATCGCAACAAAAAAGCCATCGGGATTCGGGATACGATGCTGTCTGCCTACTGCCTAGTGCCTACTTTCTTTTTCTTTTTCTTTTTCTTTTCTCCTAGTTTTTTTATTTATAAATAACTCCCATAATTAATTACAAAGTTAGGAGTTAGGACTAAATATATATGAATTAATTCTATTGCTATATTGCTACACTGTTGTTTAGAAAGAGTCAATTAAATACAATGAAACTTATAAATATTAACTCGTGTACAAATTACATTTTTTCTAAAAGACAAAAACGAAAAGTCCTGGATACATACCTGAAAGTGATATCAATAATTGGACTAAAACTTGGGTGCACCCAAGAACCTCTCCAATAATTGATTATGCAAATATGATATTAAAATATTGGAAAGTTGGGAGAGAGAGACTAAAATACCAAAACATAACAGGTTGATAATATAATCATGTTTAAAAGTAAAGACAGAGGAAACTAGTGTACATTTGTAAATTGTTGTTGAAGACAAGAAGATCGCATGTGACGTGATGGTAGGGGCAGTAAGCATCTTCATCTTCATCTTCATCGTCGTGTTGGTTGATTGTGAGAAAGTGAAATTAATAGAGCATGAGTTGGGGCCATTCAACAGCAGCTTCTACCCAATATTATCTGTGATACCTCCGGCACTAATAAGCAATGAAGCCCTTCAAATAACTCCAGACTCAGCCGGTAATTTCACGCTTACCAACAGGTCAGGCCGTGTGTTTTTCAAACAACCTTTCATGCTATGGCAAGGCTCTAGGTTGGCTTCTTTTAACTCATCTTTCCTCGTCAATATCTTCCGCCTCCCCAATACTTCAGCTCCTGGTGAGGGCTTTGCCTTCCTCATAGCACCTGATCAGACCACCCTCCCTTCCAACAGCCACGGTCAGTTCCTTGGTTTGACCAACTCCACCACCGATGGCCTCTCTTCCAACCACTTCCTCGCCATCGAGCTCGACACTTTCAAGCAGGATTTTGATCCCGATGCCAACCATATTGGTCTTGACATTAACAGCGTTCACTCCAACAAGACTGTCTCTTTGTCCAATGTGGGCATTGAGATCGCCCCTGTTGGTACCAAATTTAACGCTGTCTGGGTCCAGTACGACGGTGTCAACCAGTTGCTGGACGTGTACATTGCAGAACAAGATGAGGCCGATAAGGGTCTGACTGTTTCCAGGCCCCAAAAGCCAGTGCTTAGTTCCAAAGTGGACCTGAGAAGCATCATCAAGCAGCAGTCCTATTTCGGATTTGCAGCTTCAACAGGTGAGGCCATACAACTTAACTGCGTTCTCAGGTGGAATATCACAGTTGAAGATTTGGGTGGTCAGGATAACAAGGGGGTTGTTAAGCTTAAGATTGGTTTGGCCGTGGGTATACCATTATTGGTACTGCTGTTGATACTAGTAGGAGTATTGGGATATTGCTTGCATAAGAAGAGGGCTGCGAGTTCAGGCCCCAACATACTGGGGGCTCTCAAGAGCCTGCCAGGAATGCCAAGGGAGTTCAGGTTCAGGGATCTGAAGAAGGCAACAAACAACTTCGACGACAAACGCAAGCTTGGTCAAGGTGGTTTTGGTGTGGTCTACAAAGGTGTGCTGCCGAAGGAGAATCTTGAAATTGCTGTCAAGAAATTCACTAGGGACAACCTCAATGGTAAAGATGACTTCTTGGCTGAACTTACCATCATTAATCGTCTTCGCCATAAACATCTTGTCCGCTTACTTGGTAATTTTACTCTCTCTTGCCCGCATATGATTGAATTTGTTTATGATTTGTCCTTGGGAAGTGGCCCTATTCTTTGCACATCATAGACCCCACATGTAAAATTAATCAGTTTAAACATATGAGTTCCTTCAAAGTTCAAGCAAGTCATTTTAAATTAAAATCAATCAAACTGCCCTAAAAAAAAATCACGTTTATTATAACACACAATTGCTAGGTTATGCAGCATTGCTCTTGGAAGACTACTGGTCTAGTGGTCTCCATTTAAAAAGCCAAAATGAGGCTGGATGCTCACTGTTTATCAATTGTTAGATTAGTTAGGGATGGGTTGCATATAATACCTACACATGTTCTGAATGTCTTTTGACTTGTTATTTCTAGGCTGGTGTCACAAGAACGACATGCTGCTTCTGGTGTATGATTACATGCCAAATGGGAGCTTGGATAATCACCTTTTTTGCGAAGCAAAGGAAAAGGCAACACTGGAATGGGTGCTGAGGTACAAGATCATTTCGGGGGTAGCATCGGCCTTGCACTACCTCCACGATGAATATGACCAGAAAGTGGTGCATCGAGACCTCAAGGCCAGTAACATCATGCTGGACTCCAACTTCAATGCCCGATTAGGGGACTTTGGTCTGGCACGAGCCCTCGAGAATGAAAAAACTTCCTACGCAGAGCTAGAGGGTGTGCCTGGTACCATGGGCTACATTGCTCCTGAGTGCTTCCATACAGGTAAGGCTACCTGTGAGTCAGACGTCTATGGGTTTGGGGCTGTGTTATTGGAACTGGTGTGTGGCCAGCGCCCATGGACCAAGATTGAGGGCTTCCAATTCTTGGTAGACTGGGTATGGTACTTGCATAGAGAAGGACGCATACTGGATGCCGTAGATCAAAGGCTGGGCACTGACTATGTGGCTGAGGAAGCGGAAAGGCTGCTGTTACTAGGTCTTGCATGCTCGCATCCTATTGCTAGTGAAAGGCCGAAAACACAGGGTATCGTTCAGATTATATCAGGATCTGTGGCAGTGTCACACGTCCCACCCTTCAAGCCACCCTTTGTGTGGCCTTCAATGTCTGGGCCAAGCAGCATCAGTATTACCACTAGCATGGCTAATACCCTTGGTAACACTTCCGTTACATCGGGGTGGAGCCCGCAATATTTAAGCCGCGACAGTTATATTCAAGGCGAAGAATACGGTGACAGCAGCTCTCTCGTTTGAGAACAACTTCAAAGAGCTCTTCTCTTGTTTGGAGAGAATTTCTACCTTCTATTATATTGTTTAGCTTCATATAAGTGGGAAGGTTTAAAGTTTTCATCCTATAACTACTTTTCCTCTTGTGAATTTTTTTTCCCATAATATTCGAAGGGCAGGTGGTGTGCATAATCATATGTACATTTTTCATTTTATAGAACTACATTAATTTTTATTTTATTTTTCACTTTGACTCCTTTAGGACTACAATTGTATAATTCATTTTGATTTTAGTCTTTGTTAAGAAATGGAGAAAAGATTTAAGGAAAAAGAATGAATCTTTTGTTATCTGCAACAGCCAACATGGCCCAAGGTAAGTTTCTTACAAGTGAAGTTTCATTTTGAAGATCCTACACGTGTTATTTAGAATTAGATGACTGAGATTTTGCCTGGTTCAACCACATGCTGCAGTGAACAAAGGCCTGTTAACCCCTTACATCATGGTAAACAGAACAGGGGATCCCCATTTTCTAATATGTTGAAATGAATTATGCGGAACAAGACTTCAAATAGATGATAACAACGAAAGAATTCCTTGCTATATTTGGAGAATTAGGCACAATTTTGTATGCTTACTTCGAAGAATGGAGAAGCTAACAAAATGGGTGAGTCGTTTAATTAAAAATTTTGAGTTTAAACTTAAGGCAATTGTATCCTTTCTTTAGCAAACCAGAAAGGTACGAACAAATCATATATGCATACGTGCATTTATTTCAAGGGTGCTTGCAAGTGCAAGATCTCCACCAGTCTGCAACACACATTAATTGTTGATTCAGGAATGTGAACGCACAAGTTCAAGAGCTTCACCAGCCTGCAATTTTGTGGACAGTCGCAGCTTCCTGTAATCTTCGTAAGTAATAGGTATATAAAGACGGGGGTGTTCAGAGTTCACAAATTCATCCGGAGCTTCCACTGCTGCCTCCTTTGGTCCCAAGAGGAACGTAGCAATGGACACACGAATTGCTGCTTCCTTGCATTGTACTCTGTGCTTCACGTTGTACAACCTTCCATTACTCCACAGCTATATTCACAGCAACAAGCATTTAAGTATCAGAGCAACAATTACATTGAACTAAGAGGCTGATCAATGGAAAAAAAAAAAAAAAGGAGATATGCCCACCGTAGCAAAGTCTCCAAGATTGACAAGGAGAGTGCCTGGCAAGGGGTCAACTGATACAAATGCACCAGATTTGTCCATCACTTCAAGACCACCAACATTTTCATCCTCTTGAAGTATGGTTAGGAAACCTGAATCTGTGTGTAGTTGAACGCCGGAAGATCCAACAGTCTCCGGAGTGAAGTTATACTTATTTATCCTAAACTGGCAAGGCCATCCCTCGAATTCATTACCCATCAGTCCCATAGATTGAGCCAATTTTTGCACTATGTCCATAGATAGCTCATGTATTGCTCGAGCATAAATCTCTATTATCTCTCTGGTTTATAAATGGAAAGTGGAAGAAGAATCCATCAATATGTTACATGGTGATCTCTACAGTCTACACTATTATCTAGACTAATAGCTAACAATTGAAGTATGCAACAAAGAAAAGAATAAGAGAGAAGGGATGGACCTTTGATGAGGAGAGGCATCCAATTGAGAAGAAAAGTTATGGACAGCTTGAGATGAGGCCATGTCATACAGACCCAAGGCTTCATAGAGAGGATTGACCTTACTGGGTGCCATGAAGCCACTACCAGCTATCACATCTGTGTTGCGTTGTTTAATCTCCAAAGGAAGATCCAATAGACATCTCACCACCTTCTTCATCTCTGACATCACTGTTAATGGAATCTTGTGGTTGACGATCCTGAAACATCCCCATTCCTCGCTTGCTTCTCTCAGTTTCCTATACTCCGCCGGAAAATTTTCAACATCTATTGTCGGAATACTTCTCCGCTCACTCTCCCCCATATTTGCTTCTCTTTTACAGTTTTACTACGGAGTATATTTATGCAACTTGGTTTTGTCTGCATTCAACATCATGCAAACAACCTGTTTTCTTTCTCTCGACAAACTAGAACAATTTCTATTGGAATTGCCTAACAGTCATTCAAATAAGACAAATTAATGAGGTATCGAGGTGTGTTAATTGTCAAATTGTTTACAGTATTAATATTCTATGGATGTACAAATGGGACTGTACACTGTTCATTATGTTATGGTGAAATCAAGAACAGTGCCTATGTTTTTCTCTCGTCTGTCCATAGTATTAAGCTATTTTGTCCAAATATGCTTTATATTTGCCTTCTAGTCTCTATAGTACAGTATTCTTCTTTATTTCTGGTTATCCATATATTTACAAAATCACCTTCATAATTAAAAATAAAGTTTATTAGTCATGAAGAAATTGCATACACCGCATATAAAACCTAATGTTTTACAGGACAGAATTAATTAATTTATTAAGATCGGTCCATATTAACTTGAATGCAACTTACAATTAATAGAAGAAAACATTACCGAAATATAACTTCCAATTATAGAAAAACAAAAGAAACGTACAAAAATGCTTCCCCAAAACGGCTAGCATAATAATAATTTTGAGCTACATTAACTTATGCTTTTACAATTTTATAGGGAAGAGAATTTCGGTTTAAGAGAAATAAGAAATCATATCCGTAAATGTATTCTACAGAATGAAGTCAGAAATATATACAAACCACCTAGACTATACAACTTATAATGCTAAGCCAATTGAAGCAAACTCCAAACAGTTCAAGATCACCCATGAAAAAATTAGCAAGCCATCAGCTAGTCAATCTACCTTAGCCATCTAGTGTGGTTGATGTAACCTAGCCATGGCCTCTGCAACATATCCCAAATTCCTATCTAACTTTATGCAATATCACCGGTATTAATTAAACAAGTATCACCTCCAATCACATAAATAACTCTACATGGAATGACGACCATCTGTCCGGTCTTTTGTTGGCCTTTCTTCTCGAATTTCTTCAAAATCTTCATCATCCCCCTTCCTACCCGCTTGCTCCTTCCAGTATCCCACCAACTTTTTCAATCGAGCTACTTCTTTTGAGGATATATTTTTGCTTGGATCATTTACAATCGACCGGACTCTTGATGCATACCTGTTGATGTAAAAAAGACAATGCAATCAAAACAAGAACAATTATAACAAAGGGATTAGCATAAACATATATAATGAAAGCAGAAAAACGTACACAAGAGAATTGTATGTTTCGTCCAAATTTGATTCTGCTGGAGATACATTTACAAACATAAGTGTCTTCGCATTTCCACCAAGTGAATCACTCATTAACATTGTTAACTTGTGATTTCTATAAGGAATGTGTTGACTACCAGAAGATAAAGCACTAATGACGTCTCCAAGAGCTGAAAGTGATTTGTTGATGCTTTGAGCTTCTTTTAGTTGATTGCCAGAAGAGCCTGACTTTTTCACCCTTTCTGAACCAGCAAGGTCCACAAAACTTAGCTGTAAATGAGACATTAAATAGGTCACATATTAATAATCATACAAAATAACATCTGCCTCTTCATTATCAAGTATTCATTTAAGCAGTACTGATGCTTTTTCATTTAATAATGCATGTATTCCTACTTCTAGAGCATTTAGAAGCACAACTCATGATTTTGACTAAATAACATATTGGCTGGCTTTACGGTGGATAATACCTTTCCCCTTGCAACAGATTGAGTTTGAAGGTTGGTACTCTCAATGACAATTGAAAGTATTAAGTGAGATCTTGAACTTTCTTCATTCATCTGAGTCCCAGATGTGTGTCGTTGGTCAGATCCTCTTTGAATAATGCTTTTTAATTCGTCAAACGACGAAATCGATACAACTGTCACATTTTCTACGGACACCATACCCTAAAATTCATCAATAAGAAATAAAGGGAGAAACCTTAGACGAAAATCACACTTATCAAACAATTCAAAACATATGTAAGATGAAGTGCTGTTATGAACTTAAATAGTCAAATGATATTCATTTTATAGAATAATTAAAAATACTAAAATAGCCAACGAGAGAACAACAAAGGAAGTGCCAAAAAACTATATCATAAAGGGAAAAAGTAGAAAGAAATAAGCTACACCACAAATACATCAAGAATTTTGTAAATATTTTGAATAACACAGAAAAAGAAAAGGAAAAGACAATTCACTTGGCAGATTCTCAACTCTATCAAAAGGCTCTATTATTCCTTTCAGTCCAAATGTTCTGAAACAAACATAAATCAACTAACTAAAAGGCTACGATAATCTCAAATACATTGGCCCTAAATATAGTTACCTTTGCATCTTTCTTAATATCCAATTTCAAACGCTTTGCATTCCTTGGTAGTAAAAGGTCTACAAGCGTATCTTGATACAACTCCACCATATATGCCTGTAAGTTCATGATTGATGTCAGTGTCCAATTGAGACGATCAAAATTTATACATACAAAAAGAAATACATCATATACACATGCACACACATATACACACATGGATCTTTTACTGAAATTACAAGAAAAGGTCAACAAATAATGAATTAGATTTTATCATGTTGACAAGAAATGTTATAGAAT
The DNA here is from genome assembly GCA_035582765.1 of Acer negundo. NCBI lineage: Eukaryota > Viridiplantae > Streptophyta > Magnoliopsida > Sapindales > Sapindaceae > Acer > Acer negundo. The sequence continues at coordinate 19,581,193 of CM069240.1, forward strand.
CAAATACAGTAATTATATAATCAAATAAATCAAAAGTGCATGATAATTCTAGTGGATAATTGTTAAAGATGTGCGTAATAAGCATAAATGGTCTATATGTCATATATATTAGAATAGTTTTTCCAAAAATAATTGAAGGCTATCATGTATATTCACGGTATGACATTTAAACTATTTACTTTTAAGGAAAATGAATATTTATTGCCATCCCGCTTTAAAATTCTGAAAAGTTCTGCGATAGCTCGTGGTGTGATTCCAGGATTGCTCTCAGATCCATATATAGTAAATGTCTTTCCGGATCCGGTTTGTCCATAAGCAAATATACATACATTGTAGCCATCAATAGCAGATTGCACCAAATACTGCATTATAAAACAACAAAACTATGAGTCAATTGACAAATTATATCCTATAGATGTCTTCTAAGATGTTATAAGCTAAGATGCAAGTTATCAAAATCATGTAAAACTTGCCTGTGTATCTTCAAATACATTTTGTTGACTAGCAAAACCATCAAAGACTCGATCATACATATGTTGTTTTGCCTTATCATCTTTCCATGTATGTTCTAATGTGAACTCATCTAGACTTGTAAGTACATATCTTTCCTTCTCAGCAACCTCTTTCTCATTTAGAGGTCTTAAACGACAGTAAACCCTAATCTTGCCTTTCATATCTGAAAGGTATTCAAGCGTTAATGTGCCGATATTGCCGCATGAAATATAGTCTTAAGCTAGGAAAATTAATGACAATATATCATAGTATTTAGAAAAGCACAAAATGTCGAACTTTTATTAGTAAAATAAATGAGTTATTGTATGCTAGTCTTACCTTCAATGGTATTAAAATAACGTTTTCTTAAAATTTGTTCTTCTTTGTACAGTGTTTCTAACTCAGCAAGTTGAGCCCCTTGCATCTTCAAGATGGCAGCTGTTTGTTCATTCTTTCTATCAATGTCCTAAAAGCATGTAATAACTCATTAGAAAAGCATATTTCTAATCAATGAGTTTTATAAAACAAATAGATATCAAAATTAAAATTATTGAAACACACAATAGCAACTTCACTATTTCATTTCTCTCGATTCCTAAGAATAAATTTACATACCGAAAACAATTACCTCTTTCATTTCTCTCAATTCTTCTAGCTCCCTCAAATTATTCTGTAATGAAGCCAAGTCAGCATTTTTAGTTGCCAGAGTTGACTGCACAGCAACCAAATCTTGTGTAGCTCCTTCCAATTTTCTTTCAAGTTCAAACACCTGAAGCTTTAAAGCCTTGCGTTCTTGCTCAAAATGTTTCTCAAGATTTTCAACCTGTAAGCAAAACACGGCTATGAATATCAATACCTTTGTCAGCTACAAATACCAAAAAAACTTCAAATAATACCTCTTCAGCTTTCTTCTTCTCAAGTCTGGAAATCCTTTGCTCCAATAATACTTTCTCATTTAACAGTTTCTTGGTATTTTCTCGTTCTGTGTGTAACTCCTCTTTGCAAATTTTTAGTTCATCCTGAAACTTGTGCAATGCTTGAGTTATCTACCATCCACAGTTCGATATCATTTTTCCATTGTAAAACCAACAACGAAAACCCAATACATAAATGCAATAAAAAAAATGAATATAACATTCACTTGCACAAAGTTTTACCTGGTTGTTTGTTACATCCATATCCTTTTTAGCATTGGTCTCTTGTGTTAGATTGCCTAACTTGGCCAACCTCACTTCCAAATTCCTTTTTTCCAGCAATGCAGCCTGAAATGTATATAATCAATATCAAAAAAAGCTGTAAAAATTGATGAAAGGGTTGACACCGCAAAAATAAACAACACTAACTTGAAGATCAGTATCCTTTTCATTGCACAACGATCTAAGTTCATCGCGATCGCTCGTTACTTTTGCTAACTTCTGCTTCTCAGATCTCAAAAAATCTTTCATGCCCTCCAATTCTTCTTGCAATTTGACCTCTTGCTTTTTCTTTTCATGCAATTCTTCTAACAACTAGATAAAAATGCTTAACTCGTCAATATCAGGTGCAATTTCCATGAAAAAGAATTTAAAAACTATTTGTATCCAACCCAACATGACTGATGAGGTATGGTTCCCAAAATATAGAATTTTAAATATGTTAGATGCATAAATGTAAGAAAATAAGCATGATTAGACTTCCTTACAAGTAAACCAAAGTTAATTCACGCAGACTTAGATAATATAAAGTTACTTGTATGCTTCAGGGTATGATAATTTAAGTAACCAATGGATTTGAAAGTTAAACTCGTAGGTTGTCTCAAACAATAGCATCTAACACACTCTCACACATGCCAAACAACAAAGTCCTCACATGGACCAAGCCAACCAAGGCCAAATGCAAACACAATTCAAATGCAGAACATATTTAGATAACATATACAAACAAATTGTCACATGAACCAAGCCAGTCAAGTTCAAATGCAAACACAAATTCAAATACGAAACATTATATAGATACAGTCACATGGGGGACTTTAACTTAGAACCTCTTAAAAAATTAGCTCCAACAATTATGCACCGTTAAACCCAAAAGCTTAAATCTGTAGGTAACAGCCCAAACAACAATATTTAAGTAATTTAACAATAATAAAAAATTATTCATCACATATCCAATCAACCACCATGGTCATATCAGGTTTAGGGCCCTAAACTATATCATTAATTAATAAATTAAGTTTTCGCTTTGAGACTTACACAATCAGCATTTTTTTGAGATTCTTCAACAGTTTTTGACAAATCCTGCACGCGTTTTTCAAATAATTCCATGCTAGGAGGCTTGGCAAGGTTGGAAAGATCTCCATTCATTGAGCCACTAGCAACAGACCGTGCTTTGGAGTAGCGACGCAACATAACATCATTTATATGTGTTTGCAGAGCAACACAAATCTCCTCTCCCTGCATATAATCGAGGATACAGTCAAGTTACAAAGCAAAAAGGTTAAGAGGCCTAGTTGCCTAGAAACCGCAAAACAAGTGTAGGAAACTGTTGAACCTGCTTGGTTTCAAACTGGAATATATGGAGAACACCAGCAACTCTCATCTTGAAAAACACAGCAGTATTGCTACTACCAAATTGCATAATGTCTCTTAACTCTGCAGAATGTAAATACTCTTTTGGAACCGGACGGAAAAAATGAACCTAAAGACAATTGAACAAACAAATTATGTCCAAAATCTTGATCTACGCATAGGACAGCAGTCTTACATGACGACCATTAAAGATTTATGATAGTATAAAATAAGATTTTAAGACTCACCCCTCGCTTATTAATGCCTAACACAATCCGACCCGGCAAAAGTCCAATAGGATCATCAATCTTGCGGACACTAAAGAAAACTGAATTCCCATAAGGAAGTGTCCTCAATATCCGCAAAAATTGTTGTCTTGCATCATCTTTTGTTAAATGTTCCTACATGTTGACAAAACTATCTGACGTTAGAAGAAATAAGAAAATTACTAAGAACAGTTCCCATAAAATCAAGTTCGGTCCATAAAGAAATGTGGCTAATGCATATACAAGAAACAGCCAACTAGCCAAAAAAAGCAAAAGGGGCAAACTATAAAAGTGAACCACTTAGGTTGCTTTTGTTTTCATCGGTTTCTCTGATCTTTAAAACAAAAAAAGAGTCATTATTTGTCAAGAGTTTTAAGAGATGTAAACAAAGAATAGAACTTTAAAAATGCATTAACCATTTAATAATTTCATGATAGGCAACAGGAAAGCATGGTTAGTAAGTCCACACAAGTAAAATCTTATAGTTGCATCCTTATCACCCATCGAAGTGAAGCCCAACTGCATCAGATTGCCCAGGTTCAATTTATTTGACTAATCCTTCAGCATTCAAATTAAAATGGAATAAATTCAGCAGTGTAAAAATATGTTCCAAATATGAGTAGGAGGAATAAAGTTTACATGTCAGAAAAGTCATAAGATAAAGCATCTTCTAGTTTAGCTTTACTTTGAATTAAGGGAAAAAAAAATAGCATAGTAAATCAAAGACAACCCAAAAACAAGAAAAGGGACATCATCACTCAAAATTTGTTGTCCGCACCATCTACATCCCAGATACTACGTGATGAAATTGATTTCAAAGAATCACGGGACCATAAATAATATAAAGGCATTCACCATTTCAAGAAATATTTAAAGAGATGTATTGTCTCTATAACATAGTTTTACGGTTTCAAATAAAGTTGATGTACCACACACAGAGACATGGACGAATGTCTGGAGAAAAGTACAATCCTTATCTAGATAAAGGAAGAGTGCAGAGGATGGTTCGGCTAAGAGAGATCCTACGACTTGGAATATGCAATAATAAATCCTTTCCACTTCTAAAATTCTGGTCAGATTTGCAGATTTGGTGTTCTTTGTTCAAATGTTTCAACTACTGGAATTGGCCCAATATGACCACAGCAAAAAGTAGCCTGATACTTTAATTCTTTTTATAAAAAGCCCAAGACTTTGATTCAAAACTAGATCAAAGTAGTGCAAGACTTGTTGAAGAGATTTGAAATATCTCATAAGGAATACAGGAAACAAAAGTAAGACTACAACACTTACTTTCTTGAGTTTTGGTTGGTTTTTATATGGACAAAAAATCACCACATGTTAATGCTTACCATTGATCGATAACGAGAAAGAATGTCCAACTCCCATTCCCGCTTTGCTCGGGTGATTGCAACTTGTCTAGGAAGGAATCTTTCAAGAAGAGAAGTCCAATCACTGAAAAATATCAACAAAAAAAGTAAACACACACTAGAATGTAAAAAAACTGGGTATTCAAACATGAAAACAAGCAACTCAAAGGCTGCCATGCTTAAATTGCAAAAGAGATAGCTTTTCGTATTAGGATTGCAAAAGAGGTATCTAGGCATAGTACAGTAAAAAAAGAAAAAGTAAGATCCACTTACGTGCATGATTCAGGGCTACCAACAAAGCCAATTTCAACCAAGATTTGCAATGCAGATAACTGAGCAGCATCATCTCTACCAACTGGATAATTGCCCAATACATAGTCATGTTGCAACTGTAAAAATATAACCAGGTAACACCAAATACAAAAGATAAAAGTTAATCTAAGTTTCAGATAAATCATCAAGTATGATTCCCAAATTAAAGTTAAATTGCCAAAAACTGCTTTAAAGCAAGCTTACGTACCTGAACATACGACAACTGCACAAACATTGGGTCTGTTACAGCTTCATCTGACTCCCTAAATAACTTCTTTTTAAATGTTAGTTTGCAGTGCAAAATTTCTCCTTTACTTCGATCCTTAGCTGCTTTGAATTCCGCTAGTAGATCCCCAATATATTTGTTATCATCTAGCCCAATATACTCCTCTATGTGACAGCAAAATGCACATTAGATGAAAAATTTAGTCATTTTTTACCAAGGAAAGGAGCAAGAAGTTGTTAGAATGAATACCATTTCCAGGTTCAGGTGACTTGGAACCAGTAACAACTTTACGGCATTCAAACAGACTGAAACTAGAGTAAGCTGATAGTTTAATTATCCCTGCAAGCTCCTGAACCAAGCATGAATTCCATTAGACCAATAATGTGTTAAGACTCAAAGAACAAAGTAGTAGGCCCACAAGAGTTATAAGTTATAACAAAAGATATAAAGAATATCAGATAAAACTATTTCAGTACAGGCAAGCTCTGTTGACTTTCTTAATTATCCCAGCAAGCTCCTATAGAGCTTATAAGGAAAATGAATTGACATTTTTGAAAAAAACTGAACAATAGGTAGAAGGCCAAGCTGTAAATGTCTCTAAAAATTGACTTCAGGCCATATATAGCATCTTTACCAGTAACATGATTATCTTAAAGTTCAATAGGCTCACTGCTAAGTACACAACAATTCTAGAAACCAGTGAACCTCAGGAATATAAGCTGATGAAACCGATTATCTAGATAAATAAAGAATAAAGCATAATAATAATTTTGAAGGATAAGAAGTAAATAAATTACCAAATCAGGATTGTATAAGGAATCCACTAATATAATTCATGAATGGAAAAACGACATTATATCAAATTGAAGAGGATGAATACCTCAACGGCATCAGACACTGTCGTTGCCATGTCATATGTAATTTCTTCAAATGTTTCATCCAGAAAAAACACAATAGTTGTAAGCTTTCTACCAGTAAGAAGAGCTTCAATCTCCTCACGACCGGGTATGGTATGCCTGGGGCCAGCCTTTACTGAACGCTTCAAAGAATTTAATGTATTAAGTGCCAGGATTTGAACCTCAGAATCAGTACCAACACCCTGTGCTACATTATGAACATACTCAGATAAATATCCACCCATGTCCTTGCTAGGAGGCATGGAGGATGCACATAAATACATCAGCTCCCATGATTTGATCAAGTATTGCCTGTAATATCATTATCAATTAAGTTATGGAGCATTCAGTAACAAAATACAGAAGTTATGGTACTACCAACTACTACAGAGCCAGATAAAAACAATCATAAAAAAGAACATTGTAATTATTCCTACCTATCAGGATTGTTTCTTGTTTGTTTAGAAATCTGTGCAAAGAGTTCATCTCGAAGTTCTGCACGCTTCAAAGTTTGCTTATATAGTTTCCCAACAAGCTCAATCCGCTCATCTAAGCTTGGTGGAGTTACTCGATCAGAGGAATCAACTCCCATGTACTTAAGAATTATCTGAAACAATTTAGTTGCTCTGCTGACTAGGTCACCATTGATTTTAAGTAATGAAGTCGGTATAGGATCCTGTAAGAAGTATGAATGAAGCCCTTCATGAGTCTAGGTCACACGACAGAATATATTATCATTAAAACAGAAGCATGTTATTACCTTCTGGAAACATAGCATATCCTCGAAAGTGAATTTTTCTTTAACTTGAGGACCTACAGATTTTTTTAAGAAAAAACCACGCTTTCCAGCAGACTGAATTTGTTTCTGCATCATCCTCAGAAACCCGTCCACCTGATAGCACAATGAGATATAAACATTAACATTTGTCCCTAAATGAATTATATGCTTGAAATACATATTGTTATAATCAATACAGTAAACTTGAACAGGATTGGGAGTTTATTTAATTGAAATAGTACAACATTAACAGCCAAAATGGTTATTTGCCCACCTGGAATCGATCAATTAAGGGTATAGCACCAGCAAGTTCTGCTGGAATAGCCATTGAGAGTGTTGATGGCGTGCTGTGCGGAAGAGAAAATAAAACATAGTAGTTAGTTGAAGTAGAAAGAACATAAGTTAAAAATAAAATATTTTCTAATATAACCCAATAGGTATAAAAAAGATCAACTCTCAGATAAAATTAGATTCAGCAGCATGTCAATAAAGATAGCAAATCTGGAAAGACAAAAGACCAGAGTAAATAATAATATTATAGAATGAGAGAGAAACTGACGGTGGTGCAAAATTGGAGCCATCACTATCATATTCATCCCCATTTGAATTGTGCAAGGGATTATCGTCATTTCCAAAGCTGGAGCTGAAGGAGGACCTAGCTGCTCTCACACTCTGGGTCATTGATGACTGAACCTCAGTTGTCATTTCACATCAACAAAGTATCAGATTATTACACTTCTTCCCAGCTTCTCAAATATATCATGATAACTGCAAACAAGATAAATTTGAAGCATAAAGGAATTAAGATCCCACATACTATACGGAAACACAAGTAGCAGCACAGAAATCACATTTCCAGCATCAATTTACACGCAGTGAGACCTTCTAAACTAATAGATCGACCTAAAAAATGTATAAATAAGATGAAAATAATAAAATAAAAGATATGCAAAGTTGTAACCGAGCATCCGAAGCAGAAAATGATCGAATCCGAAGACTGTCATTTTTTTTTTATATTTCAAAAAAATAAAAATTTAAATTTAAAATGCAGCATATGGACAGAGCAGGAAGTGGAGTACCTTAAGCAATTGGGGAGAAAAGAAAGTGAGAGATCCAGTGAGAGGGAAGAGATGAGAGTTGAGAGTTGCAGCTGAGTGAAAGGCGAGAGTCGCGAGAGAGTATTTGTATTTTAAATTGTTGGTGTTCGAAATGAACTCGTACAGTATAGATTACTTTGTTTGTTTGCGGAAGCAATCACACATTCCAGTCGATGTCATTACTCATTGTCAATTAGTTAATAATAATTAATAAATGGTCTTATATTTTGAAGAATACTTTACTATCAGTGTTGCCTTAAAATGATTTACAAATTGATTAATAAGAAAATGTTTTTGATTAAGAGATTAAGAGATTAAGAGATTAAGAGGAAATGGGCAATTATTTTGGTAGGATGGTACAAAAATATGCGTACAAAAGTAGCAAGCAATTGGGTCTACACGGCCGTCCAAGCCGGCTGATAGGAAAGGTCTCCACTCTCTCCAGTCTCCACATGGACATGGATTACTGATTTTGTTTCATTGAATCCGTTCACGAGGAATGGATTACTACTTTGAAAGACTCAGATTTTTTAGTAGATAAAAAAAAAAAATGTTAACAGAGTTGGGGGCATTTAAGAGAAACATGAGAAAGTTGGGAGCAATACTATATGAAGTGGACCTGATATTACTAACCTTTTAAAAAGCAACCAAACTACATTAAATAATTCATTAGGTAGAGCCCTTTTCATTTCACTTTTTAGACACGTTTCCATGAACTGATGAACCCAAATCCAATTCACTCGGACAGCAATGTTCTAACTAAAATATCAATAATGATTCATCATAACCCATTTCCGTATAATAATACATGTACCAATCTCATTAAACTTGAAATAAATGACAACTTTGAACTAACGTCACCCACCCTTATCAACTTCTCATCCACTAGCAACATGTATGCTTAATCTTTTTATTCAAGTTTTTCAAGCTTGACTTCATAACCAAGCCACAAATGCCAATGTGCCTTGCATCCAATTCTCTTTTCATTGGTCATAAAAATTTCTAAAACACCCATCATCCTGCCTTTTGACTCCCAAACCAAAACCAATTATTGATCATGTAAAACAACAAATCCATGCTACAACAGGAAACATCCCACTTATTAAACTGTTTGTCAACCCAAACAATAAAAAACCTATTAACCCATCAGTTGCCCAAAATATAAGAAAAGAAAAGAAGAAATGGTTAACATATCCAAGGCCAAACATAAAGTTACATTTCAACCGAGAACCGAACCGAAACTATCGGTTCCTACTCTAGTTGTTTTTATTTAAAAATATTGTGTGAAATTGCATTATACATTGAAATATGCATATCTTAATTAATTACCGGTTTGCGGTTCCTTTTGCTTTTCTTTCTCAAAACTCTTCTATTTATGCAGTTTTTTTTATCTCCAAGATACGTGCAACAATTGTGGGACTATTCTGGAATGGGTAGCATATTTCTTATAGTGGTTAGTAAATGAAATTTGAACGAAAACTTAAAAATTGTATTTTTTATTATTTTATTGTGAAATTTGATTTCATCCAATTTATTTTTCATAGAACTTCTTATAATAATTTTTTATACCTATGTAGAAATTTTGAGACAGTTAAATTTTTTTTATAAAATATGAATTTTTATAATGGTTAATTAGTAAAGAAAATTTGAACGAAAACTTAAAATTGTTATATTTCTTTGTAAAATGCGATTTCATCTAATTTCTTTTCTATATAAATTATTAAAATACTTTTTAATACAAATATAGAAATTTTGAGGCAATTATTTGTTATTGCAAAAAATGATTTCTTATAATGGTTAATAAGGGAAATTGAGCGAAAACTAAAAAATTTGTGTATTTAACTATAAAATGTGATTCCAACCAATTTTTTTTTTCATAGAATTTCTTAAAATACTTTTTTTATAACTATGTAGAAATTTTGAAGCATTAAAATTAATTTTTTGTTTTGCCAAATATGAGTTTTTATAGTGATAAGTAAGGGAAATTTGAACGAAAACTAAAAAATCATGTATTTTCTTTTAAAATGCAATTTCAACCGATTTTTTTTTTCATATAACTTCTTAAAATACTTTTTTATACCTATAGGATATAGATTTATTTTGTGGCAATTAAATATGTTTGCCAAATATGATTTTTTTTATAGTGGTTAGTAATGGAAATTTGAACGAAAATTCAAAAACCATGTATTTTATTGTAAAATACGATTTCATCCAATTTCTTTTTCATAGAACTTCTTAAAATATTTTTTTTATACCTATGTATAAATTTTGAGACAATTAAATATTTTTCGCAAAATATGGATTTTTATAGTGGTTAGTAACGAAATTTGAGCTAAAACTTAAAATTCTTATATTTCTTAGTAAAATGTGATATCATCTAATTTCTTTTTCATATAACTACTTATAATATTTTTTATACTTATGTATAAATTTTGAGGCAATTAAATATATTTACAAAATATGATTTTTTTTTTTTTATATAGTGGTTAGTGAGTGAATTTGAGTGAAAACTAAAAAAAAAAATTGTGTATTTCATTGTAAAATGCGATTCCAACCAATTTCATTTTAATATAACTTCTTAAAATACTTTTTAATACCTATGTATAAATTCTAAGGCATTAATTTTTTTTTTCTTTTTCTAAACATGATTTCTTATAGTGGTTAGTAAAGGAAATTTGAGCAAAAACTAAAAAATTATGTATTTCATTGTAAAATGCTATTTCATCCAATTTCTCTATTATATAACTTCTTAAAATACTTTTTTATATTTATGTATAAATTTTGAGACAATTAATTCTATTTTATTTTGCCAAATATGATTTTTTTTTATGGTGGTTAGTAAGAGAAATTTTAGTAAAAACTTAAAAATCATGTATTTTATTGTAAAATGCGATTTTATCCAATTTCTTTGTCACAGAACTTCTTAAAATACTTTCTTATACCTATGTATAAATTTTGAAGCAATGAAATGTTTTTCGCAAAATATGAATTTATATTGTGGTAAGGGTAATTTGAGCGAAAACTTAAAATTCTTATATTTCTTCGTAAAATGCGAATTCATCTAATTTATTTTTCATAGAACTTCTTAAAATACTTTTTTATGCTTATATAGAAATTTTGAGACAGTTAAATCTTTTTACAAAATATGATTTTTTATAATCGTTAGTAAGAGAATTTGAGCGAACACTAAAAAATAATCATGTATTTCATTGTAAAATGCGATTCCAACCAATTACTTTTTCATCGAACTTCTTAAAATAATTTTTTATACCTATGTAAAAATTTTGAGGCAATTAAATTTTTTTACCAAATATGATTTTTTATAGTGGTGTAAGGAAAATTTGAGTAAAAACTAAAAAAGTCGTGTATTTCATTGGAAAATGTGATTTCAACCAATTTATTTTTCATAGAACTTTTAAAATACATTTTTATACCTATGTAGAAATTTTGACGCAATTAATTTATTTTTGCCAAATATGATTTTTTATAATAGTTATGACGGAAAATTTGAGCGAAAACTAAAAAAAAATTGTGTATTTCTTTGTTAGATGCGATTTCAACCAAATTTTTTTTTTTAATAGAACTTCCTAAAATAATTTTTTATACCTATATATTTATTGTGAGACAATTAAATTATTTTTGCAAAATATGATTTTTTACGTATCGGAAATTTGAACGAAAACTAAAAAAATCGTGTATTTCATTGCAAAATGCAATTTCAACCAATTTACTTTTCATAGAATTTCTTAAAATACCTTTTTATACCTATGTAGAAATTTTGATGCAATTAACTTTTCGTTTTTTCCATATATGATTTTTTATTATGCTAAGAGAATTTTGAGTGAAAACTAAAAAAATCGTGTATTTCATTATTAAAAGCGATTTCAACCAATTTATTTTTCATAAAACTTCTTAAAACACTTTTTAATACCTATGTATAAATTTTGAGGCATTTAAATATTTTTTGCCAAATATGATTTTTTTTTTTTTTATAGTGGTTAGTTTGGGAAATTTGAACGAAAGCTAATAAATCGTATATTTCATTTTAAAATGCGTTTTTGACAATTTTTATTTTCATAGAACTTCTTAAAATTAGTTCAATTTGAAATTTTTTAAAAATTACCTAGATTTTTTAACATAGGATGAATACATCATTTTTTTATTTTATGTATAATTTTTTAGGAAATTAAATTTTTTCAGCCAAATATGAATTTTTGTAATGATTAGTGAGGAAAATTTGAGTAAAAACTTAAAAATTATAATTCGTATATTTCATTGTTAAATGGGATTTAATCTAACTTTATTCTACAGTACTTTTTAAAATACTTTATTATACCTATGGATAAATTTTGACGCAATTGTATTTATTTTTGCCAAATATAAATTTTTACAGTGGTTAGTAAGAGAAATTTGAGCGAAAACTTAAAACTTGTATATTTCATTGTAAAATGCGATTTAATAAAATAAAAAAATTCATAGAACTTATTATAATACTTTATTATACCTATGGATAAATTTTGAGGCAATTATAATTTTCTTTGCCAAAAATGAATTGTAGTGGTAAGGGAAATTTAAACGAAAACTTAAAAATCGTATATTTTATTATAAAATACGATTTAATCAATTTTTTTTCATAGAACCTCTTATAACACTTTTTTATACCTATGTATAAATTTTGAAGCAATTAAATATTTTTTGCCAAATAAGAATTTTTACCATGGTTAATAAGGGAAATATAAATGAAAACTTATCTAGAGACAATTAATTTTTATGTTTTACAAATATGAATTTTTATAGTCGTTAGTAAGAGAAATTTGAACAAAAATTTAAAATGTGTATATTTCATTGTAAAATGTGTTTTAATTCAACTTTTTTTATAGCACTTCTTAAAATATCTTATTATATCTATGTATAAATTTCAAGGCAATTAATTTTTTTTGCCAAATATGTATAAATTCGTATATTTCACTGTTTAATTTTTTTTTCATAGAACTTCTTATAATACTTTATTTTACCTATGGATAAATTTTGAGGAAATTCTATTTTTTTGGCCAAATATAAATTTCTATAGTGGTTAGTAAGAGAAATTTAAACGAAAAACTTAAAACTCATATATTTTATTATAAAATGCGATTTAATCCAACTTTTTCATAGAACTTCTTTGAATACTGTAATATACATATATATAACTTTTGAGGCAATTAATTTTTTTTTACCAAAAATAAATTTTTATAATGGTTGGTAAGGGATCCAAATTTGACCGAAAATTTAAGATGCGTAAATTTCATTGTAAATTACGATTTAATCCAACTTTTTTTTTTTATAGAACTTCTTAAAATCCTTTATTATACTTATGTCTAAATTTTGAGGCAATTTTTTTTTTCCAACTATGAATTTTTGTAATAACATAAGGGAAATTTAAACGTAAACTTAAAATTCGTATATTTCATTTTAAATGCGATTTAATCCAACTTTTTTTTTTTCATAGAACTTCTTAAAATACTTTATTATAATTCTATATAAATTTTGAGGCAATTGATTTTTTTTTTTTTTTTGCCAAATACAAATTTTTATAGTGGTTTGTAAGGGAAATTTGAACGAAAACTTAAATTTTGTATATTTCATTGTAAAATGCGATTTAATCCAATTTTTTTTATACGAAACTTCTTAAAATACTTTATTATAGCTATGGACAAATTTTGATGCTATTCTATTATTATTATTTTTGCCAAATATGAATTTTTATAGTGTTTAGTAAGTGAAATTTAAGCGAAAACTTAAAACTCGTATATTTCATTATAAAATTCTATTTAATCAATTTTTTTTTTTCCATAGAACTTCTTATAATATTTTATTATACCTATGGATAAATTTCGAGGCAATTATATTTTTTTTGCCAAATATAAGTTTTTATAGTGGTTAGTAAGGGAAATTTAAACAAAAACTTCAAACTCATGTATTTTATTATAGAGTAAATTACCATGGTGGCCACCACTTTTAGGTATAAATACCAGTTTAGTAACCACTTTTACCCAATGCACCAAAATGACCACTTTTGGCAGATATGTCGTTAACGGTGGCAATTCCGTCTATTTTCTAACGGAATTGCTGATGTATTGTTGATGTGGCAAACATAATTCACTATTTGTACATGAAAAAGCCATTTTTGCCCTTACTAATTAACAAAAGCCATCATTTTCAAACTTTATCATCTTCAAACAAACCCAGATTAGAAAAAAAATAAAAAAATTAAAGAACAAAATAACCCAGATCACAGCCATCATCTTCATACATCAATATTCAACAAACAAACCCATCATCTTCAAACTTCATCATCTTCAAACAAACCCAGATTAGAAAAAAAATAATAATAATTAAAGAACAAAATAACCCAGATCGCATCCATCATCTTCATACATCAATATTTAACAAACAAACCATTCATCTTCATACATCAATTAATCCAATGCTTGGGGTTTCAACATCTTCAACATCATTAGCCACACCACTCATCCACAGCCATCTCTCATCTTCTCTCCCCAAACCCTAATCTATACTCTTCTCTCTCCCCAATCTCTTATTTTTCATCATCACCAAACTACAAACACAATAGATTCACAAACAAACCCACCGTCCATCCATCATCGCCGCTGCCACGACGAACCCACCCAGAAACTAGCCGTCGACCGAACCCACCTAACAACCTCGTCGCTAACCAAACTCACCACCCTAACCTGCCACTCAAACCTACAAATCTTCAAAAGCCAAACTCCAAAGCCAAACCCATCCACTCACGCGACCTTCATCTCACCAGAAATGACCATCGCCGGCGTCGATCAATGATTTGGGGTTTGATTCGGTTGATTTGTAGCTGTTGAAGAGGTTGGATATGAATAGGAGATCGAGAGAGAGATTCATTTCCAAAAAAAAAAAAAAATCAAAGGGATAGAGATAGGTTTGGATCTGATAAGATATATAATAAGATTTTTTTATTTTATTTTAAATAATAAGATAAATATATATTTTTTCGATCTGGGTTTGTTTGAAGATGATGAAGTTTGAAGATGATGGCTTTTGTTAAATGGTAATAGCAAAAATGACTTTTCATGTACAAATAGTGAATTTTGTTTGCCATATTAGCAATACATCAACAATTCCGTTAGAAAATGGATGGAATGACCACCGTTAACGACATATCTGCCAAAAGTGGCCATTTTGGTGCATTGGTTAAAAGTGGTTACTAAACTAGTATTTATGCCTAAAAGTGGTGGCCATCAGGGTAATTTACTCTTCATTATAAAATGTGATTTAATCTAACTTTTTTTCATAGAACTTCTTAAAATACTTTTACTATACCTATGTATAGATTTTGAGGCAATTAAATTTTTTTGCCAAATATGAATTTTTGTAATGATTAGAAAGGGAAATTTGAGCAAAAACTTAAAATTCGTATATTTCATTGTTAAATGAGATTTAATCCAATTTTTTCTACAAAACTTCTTAGACTACTTTATTATAGCTATGGATAAATTTTAACGCAATTGTATTTTATTTTTCCAAAAATGAATTTTTACAATGGTAAAGAAAATTTAAGTGAAAACTTTAAACTCATATATTTCACTGTAAAATGCAATTTAATCCAACATATGTTAATTCCAATTGTAAGATTACATCTATTATATTATATCAGTAGTTTACTAAATGAAGAGTTGTTTCATGTGTTTTCTTTTGTTTCTTCGCCTTTCACAAAACCAAGTAATTTTACACCATAAATTTGAAATGAAGTGATCAATAACCGTTATAATGGGTTGAAAATGTTGATATAAGAGACACTTGAACAAATTAGAGCATTGAAAGAAAGAATATAAGATAACAAATAAATTTTTAAACAAAAATCCGATATTATTGCGTTATATTTTACAATACCAGTACATCGTGCGGGCTACAAGCTAGTATATATATATACAATTTTTATATTGTCAGTCCGTCATGATATAAAATATATCAGGACGAAGAATGTGGACTATTAGATTTATATACTTTGACTCAAAGTGTATGCACTTGTCAAAACTTTTCCATAATCTATGATTTTAGGGGTGTGCGTTTTTTGTTTGGTTTGGACTGAAGCTCAATATCAAACAAAACCAATATGGATCGGTTTGGTTTTATTTCAACCCAAATCAAACCAATGTGATTTTTCAAACCGATTCAAACCAAACCAACAAAGATCGGGTTGGTTCGGATTGGTTTATTGGTTTAGATTTGAACTCAAAAATCTATTTTTGTTATTGGTATTATATTATAAAAAATATTTAAATAAAAAATTATAGCATAAAATATTAATTATATATATACATGTATATATACTCTAATTAAAGACATGTTTGACAACATTTATGCTTTTGAAACCCTAATAAATCAATCGATCAAAAGAATTGTATCAAACAAATAAATAAACTATAAAAGTTTAAAGTAATCGGTAAGTGTTATAAAACCTGGACTGAATAAAAAACATAGGTGGATTTTATATTTTAGTTTTACTTTCTAAAATATGTGGTTTGGTATGGGTTGATGAATTATTTCACTCAACCCAAACTGAACCACCTTTAATTGGTTTGTCCAAAAGGCAACCCGAACCACCCATTTTTTATATTTGTAATCAAACCAACCCAAGCTTTATGAGTTGGATTGATCAGTTTGATTCAGTTTGACGGTTTTTTGCACACCCCTATATGATTTACATTCTTCGAACCAACTGACAGTAGAAACACTATTTATATATATATTTCTTTATTTGGGCTTAGGTCACAATTAATGGAGTTGTGCTTGGATTCTTTGGGTAGTTAATGTAACAATTAAAACAATTCAGGCCCAAAAATAGCTTTAACACAATTTTAGCCCAACAGATATTCTTTAGTTTCTATCGGGTCCAAACCAAGCAATTACTTCACTATGATTAAAGTTTAGGCCTATTGGTTTATTGAATTTAATCTATTGGGATTACATAATTTCAAGGGTGCAATATTAATAATAGAAATTTGAACCAAAACTTACGAGACGTATATTTCATTACCGAATACGATTTTAACTAAATTTTTTTTTCATAGAGCCACTAAAAATAATTTTTCTACTACATACTAAATTTGGGGCAGTTATAAATTTTTCGCAAAACATACATTTTTATAGAGGTTAGTAGGAGAAATTTGAACGAACGCATATTTAGGAAAATTCTTCTAACCACATATTCTTCTCTTTTTATTTTTTTATTTTTTTCTCCCCTTTTATTCTTCCTCTCTCTCTCTTTCGGCTTCTCTAGATTATCCACCGTATGAGAAAATCAGTGACTTTGTTTTATTCTATTCAACATATATAAATATATTTCTTACTTTATTTGGGATTTGGTTACAACTAAAGGAGTTGGGCTTAGATTCTTTAGGTAGTTAGCGTAACAATTAAAACAATACAGGCCCAACAATATTTGATAATAATTTTAGCCGAACTAATGTTTGTTTTATGAGTGACGATATTTGTACCCCTTAAAAATCGTATGTATACCCCAAATTAGTATATTTTTTTAAAATCCAATAATAGCCTTGAGGACTAATTGTTTGTTAGTATACCCACCAATAATTATTAATTAGTTTCCTATTTTAATCTTTTGTATTTTTTTTCCTATTAATGGTTTGATATTAATATATATCATAAAAACTCTTTCCGTTTTAATAAACCCTAGATTATTTTTTAAATATATATTCAATATCTAGGAAATACAAACTGATTGTTAGGTATGGAAAATGAATCAAAATCATGAGACAAATTTGGGTGTGAAAAAGTAAAGTTTTAAATTATCTATATATTTTTTTATTTCTTTCAAACACTTTAGACTTTTTTATTTATTTATAAAGATTATACGTTCTTTCTTATTAAAAAAAAAATAGATATTCTTCAATTTCATTGAACACCTATTTTTTTTTGTGAAATATAATTTAACACCTATCTACTTCTACATCAATTGGGACATGATACAAATCTTGCATTCCAACAACTCTCTCAAATAGAAAGTTGTTCTCAAATATATATATATAAATAAAAAAATCTTAAAATGGATTTTTTTTATTAAAAATGGAGTTTCATTTTGAAAAAACCAAGAAGAGAAAAAAAGTAGGGAAGAGAAAGAATAGTAAGAGAATTAAAGGTAACAAATTTTTTTGAAATAATAATAAAGTTGATTAAATAAAATAATAATAGTCATATGTGATGTGTGCTTACAAAAATACAATAAGTATAATTAAAAAAAAGTATTTTTTGCATTAAGTAGGGTTTATTTACAAAGTAGTGATTTTTTTTAAAAATTGATAGATTTGATTACGAAAGAGGTGTAGATACATTTTTTGAGGGGTGTCATTATCGCTACTCTTGTTTTATTTCTATTGGGTCCAAACCAAGCAATTATTCCACTTGGATTTATGTTTAGGCTTGTTGGTTTATTTAATTTAATCTATTGGCCTTATATCATTTCAAGGGCGTTACATGTTAATGTGTTACATTAGTAATGGAAAGGGGTAATTACCCCAGTGTGGCCATCAACTTTTGTCACCACTATCAAAATGGTCATCAAATGGGGAAATGAATGAAAAATGGCCATTTTTGACAAACATGTTATATTAATGTCCATTCCATCTATTTCCATCAATTTCCATCCAATTCTATTAAATGAATGACATTTTGATAAATAAGGGGATGACATTAATTTATTTTAGATGTTTTTTTGGAAATCAATTGTTTCTTTTGTTTTTTGAAACAAATAATTATATTTATTATGTATATACGTATAACATATCTCATATATATATATATATATATGTATATATATTATATAATATATATATATATATATATATATAAATATATTTCTTTTTTGAGAAGATTAATACTACAAAATCTAAAAATTCTAAAAAATATATTTGAGATAAGTTGAAAAGATATATATATATATATATATTTTTTTTCTTTTTTGAGTAAATTAAGGTTACAAAATTTAAAAATTCTAAAAAATATATTTGAGATAAGTTGAAAAGAATATATATATATATATATATATATATATATACATATATTGAAAAGATTAAAGTTACAAAATTTAAAAATTCTAAAAAACATATTTGATATAAGTTGAAAAGAAATATATATATATATATATTTGAAAAGATTAAGGTTACAAAATCTAAAAATTCTAAAAAATATATTTGAGATAAGTTGAAAAGAAATATATATGTATATATATACATACATATATATATATATATATGATCCCGTTCCTATCAGTACATCCTTATATAACTTTATCAGGATATTGAATGTGAGCCACTCATTTATAAAAGTGATTTGACAAGTTCATACATACCAAGTCAAAGTATGTAAAACGAGTGGCTCACATTCAATGTTCTTATATAATTCTATCAGGGTATCCTTATAGGAAAATTTCCATATATATATATATTATTTAATATATATATGTGTGTGTGTTTGAGATATGCTATATGTATATATACATGCTAAATAAAATTATTTGTTTCAAAAAAAATAAATAAATTTATTTCTAAAAAATATCTAAAATAAATTAATGTCATCCACATATTTACCAAAATGCCACTTATTGAATGAAATTTGATGGAAATGGATGGAATGACCGTTAATGTAACAATGTTTGCCAAAAATGGCATTTTTCCATCCATTTCCCTATCTGGTGACCATTTTGATAGTGGTTGCATAAGTTGATGGCCACCGGGGTAATTATCCCTAATGGAAATTTAGGTTTTCTTCAAAAAAAGAACAGAAAAAAGACTGATTGGCACTTGATCCCCCTGAATTGTACTTAAATTTACAATATATCCGCCTGAATGTTTTTTTTAGGCGTTAAAACCCCTGAATTCTTATTTTCTTTACGCTGTTTGTTTTAATGCTCCCGAGACTGCCACACTTGTATAGTTGTATGACATCCACATGATGGAGCAATAAAAAGGGGATGCTTTTGGAGAGTTAAGTCCGCTTCTGTTTGCTGTTGCAGACACTAGTTATAGGTAAATCAATTGTAAAGAGCTGAAGTGGAGCCAAATGCCTATTCCTGCAAATCTGTTATAAATGAAGTTAATTCGAATTTTATACAGGGCAATGATACATGATCAGGGAAGACAATCCATTTTGGTAAGTGGAGAGAGTGGAGCTGGTAAAACAGAGGCAACAAAAATGCTCATGAGATATCTTCCATTCATGGGGGGAAGATCTAGTACAGAAGGAAGAATAGTGGAACAAGAAGTTTTGGAGGTGAGTTGGAACTACTACTACATCTACATATTAGGTGATTCAAATAACCGAACAAAGAGTTGTCATTCCATTTCTTTAGTCCAATCCTGTCTTGGAAGCATTTGGGAATGCCAAAACAGGTGGAATATTCCGTTGCTCTTTTTTAAATTATCAATTTCCTTTTTTTCTTATTTCTAATTACTGTGTTCTTGGTTGACTTACAATACTGGGATATTCCATTAGTCGATTTGGAAAATTTGTTGAAATTCAATTTGATAAGCATGGGAAGATCTCTGGAGCTGCAGTACGTACACATCTTCTAGAAAGGTCACGTGTTTGCCAAGTTTCCGATCCAGAGAGAAACTACCATTGCTTTTACATGCTCTGTGCAGCACATCCGGAGGTGACTTTAGTACAATTATTATCCACGGAAACAGTAGCACACTACAACCATAATAGCTAACAAATATATTCTCTCAGGATGTCAAGAAATTCAAGTTAGGAGACCCATGAACATTTCGTTATTTAAACAAGTCAAACTGTTATGAAGTAGCAAATGTAGATGATGCAAGAGAGTACCTGGAGACAAGAAATGCAATGGACATTGTAAGAATCAGTCAGGAAGAGCAGGTGCTGACCCATCTCATCCGTATGTAAACAAGTTAACGAATTGAAAATTTCCTGTGTGTCAATGATTTAAATTAATAGAAGGAAGTCTGTCTTGCATAGGATGCTATATTCCGTGTGGTAGCTGCAATCCTCCATCTAGGAAACATTGACTTCACCAAAGGAAAGGAAGTTGATTCCTCCAAACTTAAAGATGAAAAATCGCACTATCATCTTCAAACAGCAGCAGAGCTACTCATGTAAGACAAGTGATTCTTTGACCTATTATGACTTATGAGATAGGTTTTCTATATTTTTATCTTCTAAAGATGTCTGCCAAGTGCCTACTGTTTTTGTATATCCTTTTATTCAGGTGCGATAAGAAGGCATTAGAATACTCACTTTGCAAACGTGTCATAGTGACTCCTGATGGTAAGTAACATCACAAAACCACTGGACCCAGATTCTGCAGCCTTAAGTCGTGATGCCTTGGCCAAGACTGTGTACTCTAGACTTTTTGACTGGTAAGCAAGTTGCACACTCCTGTTTACACAAACACTTCCATTTCAGCAATGTCATCCAGGTTGGTAACACACATTCTAGATACAGCATAACTCCATCAATGAGATGAAGGAACATGATGGATGCAATAAAATTAGCAAACATGTAATCATGTCTTTCTTGAATTTAACTTAACAAAAATGTTCGGATCTAAATCCAGGTCTACAGAAATGAACTAGATAAGTGTGATACTTCATACAATATGGCAGGATGGTAGAAAAGATAAACAGTTCAATCGGTCAAGATCCCAATGCATCAAGCATAATTGGAGTCCTTGATATTTACGGCTTTGAAAGCTTCAAGATCAATAGGTACATCATGGTAGATAAGAAAAACTTGTCAACAAAAATATATTTCAGCATATCAGCAAAAGATCTAATAGAATGCTACATTTGATAGTTTTGAGCAGCTTTGCATCAATCTAATGAATGAGAAGCTGCAACAGCACTTTAACCAGGTACAGATACAACTTTTAAATATCGTTTTCAATATGTTATCATTATACAATTTTTAAATTGAGCATCCTTCTCTGCAGCATGTATTCAAGATGGAGCAAGAGGAGTACACAAGAGAGGAAATCAACTGGAGCTATGTGGAATTCATTGATAACCAGGATGTTTTGGATCTTATTGAAAAGGTATTAACTCATCTAAGGCCACACTGTGCACCCTAATAACATGTTAAAAGGTTATTGTATGAAATCTTAAGAAATGGTTGAATGTTCTTGCATGCAGAAACCTGGGGGTATAATTGCTCTACTAGATGAAGCCTGGTATGTGTTCTGTGCACTTGCAGCATCATATCTATCTTGACGCTTAAAAAGGAAAAACTCATCTAGTTATAATCTAGTTGAGCTTTTAAATGGAAACCTTAGATAATTCAGTTGTACATCTCTGTTCTGGAAGTAAAATAAATACAGCTATTTACTTCTTTTAACAAGTACTATTCCCACCAATTAACAAACATAACAGATATTAAAAAAAATAAAAGAATCAAAATTAATCAACACTGAAAACACGAGGATTTCAGCACAAGCTCATTTCCTCTGCAGTATGTTTCCCAAGTCAACCCATGAGACATTTGCACAAAAGATGTACCAAACATATAAAGGACACAAGCGCTTCAGCAAGCCAAAACTTGCCCGAACAGACTTCACAATCAATCACTATGCAGGTGATGTAAGTAAAAGAAAGCTAAATCCTATACTTCATCAAACTAATAGAGCTAAATATGTTGGCTTCTCAATGTAAAGTCTTTCTCCCACTAGGTCACATACCTAGCAGATCAATTCCTTGATAAAAACAAGGATTATGTTATAGCTGAACATCAAGCTCTACTGTATGCTTCCAAATGCACTTTTGCTGCTAACCTTTTTCCTCCACTACCTGAGGAGACATCAAAGCAATCCAAGTTCTCTTCTATTGGTACCCACTACAAGGTAAGCCATCCTCCAAGAGTAGAGGCATTCCACGTAATTCAAAGTAGAGAAAGATGCTGTTTTGCTCATTAAATTTAACATCCAGCAACAACTACAAGCTTTAATGGAAACACTGTAAACAACAGAACCACATTACATCAGAAGTGTGAAGCCAAACGCAGTTTTGAAGCCTGAAATTTTTGAGAACTTCAACATCTTAAACCAGTTAAGATGTGGGGTAAGTGAGATTCTTCCACCACTAAATACACAACAGTTTCAAATTATTTGCAAAGTTTCTCCTACTAACAATGTTCTTCCATGGCAAGGCGTACTAGAGGCAATTAGAATAAGTTGTAGGAACATTTGAAGAGTTCCTTGACCGTTTTGGAGTGTTAGCACCTGATGCTCTAGATGGGTATGAATTCCAATAACATATGTATACTCGTTGTCATACCTCTTTGTTTCACTATAAAACCTACATGTAGACAGAGGCCAAGACCTCAAAGTCAAGACTGGGATTGAGCATCATTCTATTTTGGTTAAAGAGGAAATAAAAATCCATTTCTTAGCTACATGCTAGATGCAATTTAGAAACCATTCCAGAACAAATATTATCAACAGAGATAGTTTTTCTTTTTGAATGGCGATTCCAACAATGACTAGCAATTTATTACTCTTTCCTGGGCAGATCTGATGAAAAAACTGCATGTTTGTTGAAATCTGTGACAAGATGGGTTTGAAAGGCTATCAGGTATGCTTTAACTAATAACATGGTTTCATAGTAATTGCATCCTTATCCACAGAATATATACAGAAACTACTGTAATATAACGTGCAAAACTTTCTTCATTATTGTTACTTCAGATTGGGAAAGCAAAAGTGTTTCTTAGGGCTGGGCAGATGGCTGAGTTAGATGAAGTTTTGGTTAATGCTGCCAAGTGCATTCAGAGGCAAATCCGATCACATCTAACTAGGAAAGAGTTCATTGCACTGCGAAGAGCTACAATTCATATGCAAAAGCATTGGAGAGGTACCCTTTTTCCCTATTTGATTGTTTATCGTAGAACCAAAGAAAAAAGAAAAGGTTCTTTTCCCACAGTATAGTATTTAAAGCAAGCAAACCAAACACAGTCCTATTCAATTGATTCATTTCTCTATGATAATCAATTGTGTTTTTTGGATAAAGAATATAAAACAAAAAGTTTATACTGCATTGGTTTCAATTTAAGATATGGGTAACATGGAAAAACGAAACTACAACAATTAGATTTATACTGCATTATACTGCATTGGTTTCATTGCCATCTTTTTCAGCTCTCTGAGTGATTGAAAACTGATCATCTTTTCATTTTATACTGCCTCCTTAATGTAGCCCTAAGTGATTGAAAACTGATAATCTTTTCATTTTACTGCCTCCTTAATGTAGCTCAACTTGCACGTAAGCTGTATGAAGACATGAGAAGGGAAGCGGCTTCAATCTACATATAGAAACATGTACGTGCTCACAAATCAAGAAGAACCTACAAAAACCTACAAGCAGCGGCAACAGTCATTTAGACTGGCATACAAGCACTGGCGGCCCGGAATTAATACAGATATAGAAGAAGAACAACCACTGTGACTAGATTATTTCACCATAATCTATTGCAGGGATGAGTTAATGAATTTCCCTTGGGAAATAATTTTTATTCAGCATAACTAATGATTTAGACAAAAGTCGGGTATAATCAATGAAAATGAGGAGTTAAAATGAAAGCAGTGAAAGCAATGCTTTTAAAACGCAAGGTAAACTATGATACAAGTCAAACAAATCATGAAATCATTCATTAATCACTGTCTGACTGATGATTGTCAGTTATTTTATCAATCTTTATTTCTTATAGACTCAATGGCGAGGATTCCAAGCTCTTTCTGCTTTCAAACAGCAGAAAAAAGCTACACTTACTCTTCAATGTCTTTGGAGAGCAAGAGTAGCAAGGAAGGAGCTTAGAAAGCTCTGGATGGTGAGCTTCATTTTATATAAAGAATTAACTTCCAGTCCTCTGCCAATTCTTGATTTGCAATTATTTTATACAAGTATAATATAAAAGAGTTGTAGCACTGTAATAAAATAACTTTGATGCAGGCTGCAAGAGAAACAGGGGCACTTAAAGGAGGATAAGGATAAGGATAAGGATAAGCTAGCAAAGCAGGTCGAGGAGCTAACGTGGCGATTGGAATTTGAAAAGCACTTGAGGGTATACTTTATCACCTTGTTCTATTGGGTTTCACCTATTTTAAAGGTATCTAACTATATATGACCATAATAGGTTACACAGAAATTTTAACTGGCATTTTAACTGGCATGGTTCGGATCAATACAACAATTATTTTTGTACATGCTAGTGCCAAAAGGTTTGGTAAGCAATAATTACCTAAAGACCTTTATTAAACCAAAAATATCACTTCATGATACTTCGACGCTTTCAAGTTTCATCAAAGCATCTAAACTGATAATGACTTTAAAATAAACTCTAACCTATCAAGAAACTGATTGAAAAGTGCCAAACCTAGATTGATTCGTTCATTGACATTTTTGGTCAGTAATGCCATCAGAAATTGCCAAACCATGATGATTCATTCATTGATATTTTTGGTCACTATAGCCATCAGAAATTGCCAAACCTTGATGATTCATTCATTGATATTTTTGGTCACTAACGCCATTAGAAATTGTTTTACTGTAGATCGATCTTAAAGATGCTAAAGGACAGAAAATTGCAAGTAATTCATGATGCAGGGTCGTGAGAAGGAATCGTTTTAAATAAAATGCAAGGGTAATTGGATGAAGCTCATGATGCGATAGCTAGTTTAGGGTTTAGGGTTTAGGGTTTTAGGGTTTTAGGGGTTTAGGGGTTTAGGGGTTTAGGGTTTTAGGGGTTTAGGGGTCTAGGGGTCTAGGGGTCTAGGGTCTAGGGTCTAGGGTCTAGGGTCTAGGGTCTAGGGGTTTAGGGTTTGGGGTTTTAGGGGTTTAGGGGTTTAGGGTTTAGGGTTTAGGGTTTAGGGT
>CM069241.1:0-184339 GCA_035582765.1 Acer negundo
CTTTTGTATCTCAATTTCATGTTCTTTTCCTTTCACGCCTCCTTACTCTCACTGATCATCCTCATCCCTCTTCTCATTTCTCTTTCCCCATCTATCGATTCTATTTCTCTCCCTCGCCTGATCAGCTTCTCCTCTTTCTTTCTTTTTATTCATCTATTCTCCCTTTCTCGGCTACTATTTCTGATCTCCCATGTCTCTTATTTTCCTTCTTTTCAATTCTTCTCAATTCTCTCTATTTCCATTCTTTCTTTTGTTTTGCTGCTATCTCATCTACCTATATCTCTTCTTCTGATTTGCTTCTCTATTTTGTTATCAGCAAACCTCCCTACTCTCTCCTCCAATTCCTTTCTTATATTTCTCTCTTCCCAAGTCTCTCTTCTATCTCTTCTTTTTATTTTCTTTTTACTCTTCTCCCCCGCCTATTCTCTTTCCTTTTCTTCTTATTCTTTCATTCTCCGGTTTCTATTTTGTTGTGTTCACCAATTCTCCACCGCTTGTCTTCTTTCCTTCTCCTCATTTCTATTTCTATTCTTTTTTTTTTTTGGTTCTTCTTCTTATCAACCCGCCTCTTGCTGCCACCAATCATACCACTTTCCACTTCCATTCTTCATGCCTCGCCACTTGTCCCAACTTGCCACCTTTCTTTCTTTCTTTATTTATATTTTAATAAAAATATCATCTCAAACTTACCAGATACCAGGTACCAAATCTTTGGACACTTGGATTTTTATGTGGGGCTTGGGCTTACTTGAAATTGAATTGGGCTTGGGCATAGCTTGGACTTTAATCAATTTCATAGATTGAGTTATGGACTTGGGATTGATGTATTATAAAGGTTGTCGGTTTGAGTCTCTCCCCTCCTGAAATCCTGAATTATTGTAATATTTCAATAAAAAAAAATTATATACAAAAGTGAAAAAAAAAAATAGATTAATAATTTTTTTTGTATAGTTTAGATTCCTTAAAAAAAAAAAAAAAAAAATTTGATTTAGCCCACCCTACTATTTTATCCTGGCTTCGTCCAAAGTACCGTTGTAGGATTTCTTAACATGGTCCCAATGTCAGATCGGCTGGAGAGGAAAACAATAAAAGCCAATACATAAACCGCAAGAAAGAATCCTATAAGGAGTATGCTGATTGCTGAACATATTTGACCAAACTAGAAAATTGTAAAAAAAACGTATGTGTGTGTGTATAATCTCATCTTATTTTTCTGTATATTACCAATACTTGAAAGTATATGACATTGAGAGTATATCAGACTTCAAAGTTAGCATTAATAAAAAAGACAAGGAATGAAAACCTGCATCTGAGATGCCCTGCTTCTGATTTGTGCCAAAGCAGTGGGGGCTGCTGATGTAGCCGCGATGGCAAAGGTATGCTGATCAGAAAATGAGCGCACAAAATCTCCAATGTGCTTCAAGGCAGTTCTTCTAACCACATTTAAGTTAACACTCTTTGAAGTTTGAAGTATCCTCCAATGATCCCAATGGTGCAATGTCATCCTTTCTATAGAAAATGTACATAAAAAATTAAAAATTAAAAACTACTTCCTGTCGTTGAGCTAGCATTCGGATTACTTACAGAACCATAAATATGATTACTTTTCTTTCTAATACAGTTCTCTATTGAGCATTATTAAGTACTCAATTTCAGTAACATTCTTCGAGGACAGATGGTTGCACCACAAGTTGAAACCTTTATTAATACCATATATAAAAATACAAGTTTTAGCTCATATAAGTATTTACGAGAGAGGAGAAAGCTCATCAAGTAATAATGCTAAAAATTATCCAAAATAATATTAGGACATGAAGTTATTCTGACATTTACAACTTCAGAAGGACGGTATCCTTTTCTCTTTCTCTGAATAACAGAGAGATGCTTTCACCACGAAAGATTTCACATGCCAAAAGCAATATTAACACTTACAAATTTTTATACATAGTTTTTTCTTCCAAATTAGATGGTGGATTTTAGTATACTCTTTCAAGCTTATATTCTAAGTCAATGGAAAGTCCAAAACTTATCAGTCGCTTTAGTTAGAGATCAAATGTTTGAGTAGGCATGGTGCCATCTCATCCATGTAATCAATGTCTTTCCTTTTTGCACCATCTTAAATTATCTCTAAAATGTCGACACAAATAATTGTGTTCCCGTACACATCAATCCATCATAAAATGACAGTTCTACACAATGCAAAAATTTCTAGTAGAATTAAGGGTCATTAAAATTTATAGCTCTCTTTCCAAAGTCATTTATGGAAAAGTCACATATTTAATAAGTTTTGTGGAAATAACACCAATTAAGGTGATCTGTCAAAATTGTCTCTGATCTCTCTTTACCTCTCTCTCTCTCTTCCTTTCTCTCTTTCTTCCTCCCTCCTCTTTTATTTTTTCAAAAACCTCAATTGATCTATCAATGGAGATCAAAACGACCACTGTCAAAACGACCTCCGACGAAACAACGACCTCCATCACAAAAAAAATTCTGGAAATAAGTCTCGGGTATTTTGAAATAAGTTTTGGGTAGCTGAAATAAGTCTCGGGTATCTGGAAATAGCTTGAAATAAGTCTCGGGTGACCTACCTGAGATTTATTTCCAAATACCTGAGACTTATTTCCTATTACCCGAGACTTATTTTCATAAGAAAAAAAAAATTAATCTTCTTCTTCATCGACCACCAATGAAGGTTGAGGTCATTTCGATTTCCATTTGAGGTATGTCTGATCTCCATTAATAGATCAATGGAATTCTTTGGAAAAAAAAACAAAGGGGAGAGAGAGAGAGAGAGAGAGGGGCAATTTGGGCAAAACATATACTTTGGTGCTATTTCTACAAAACTTATTAAGTTGGCGATATTACCATAAAACCAATCCAATTTGATGTTATTTCTCCCTATTACCACTAGAATTAATCCACAAAAAGTAGGCTATTGACTTAATGATGCAAAAATCAGTTTACGAATATGTTATTGGTAAAATTCGGAGAACTGACAAATCAGCACAGTTACCAGAAAATACGGTGACTAGATGTGCCATGTCATCAGAAGATAACTGAAGAAAGACCAAACCAAGTTGACCAATAGATGATATCAAGACCCAGGTTATCTAGGCGATCGGGCTAAGGAAACCCGATCAGGATAATCAGATTGATCGAGTAACGGTGCCTCAATCGGCTTAACCAGGTTGATTGGGTCGAGATATCCAATCGAGGTTAAGAAACCAATCAGGGTGAATGTGGTTTGAACGGGTTGGATAGCTGGTCGCCTAAGCAACACGTGAAGATATTGATTTAATGTGTCCACGATTCAAATACGCAGAGAAAGAATCTCACTCGAACAAGGCATCTGGAAATACACTCTGATAAGGAAACAAACTTCCTTAAAGATATTAGAGTCCAAATCAGGCAAGGGATCTTATGCATTTAATGTACATAAGCTACAAAACAAGAAAAGAACGACTCTGATAGGTTAGAGTCCAATTGAACCTCGTTGATTCCCCTTGCTTGTATGTCAAGAATTAGGGTTCTATATACATATAAATAGACCATAAAACGCCATTGTAACAATTAGTGCAAGAATACGTAAAAGAGTGCTAAAGAGATTGAGTGTGTAATCCTAAGCTTTCATAGTGAAGATTTTCTCTCGCCGTCTTCAGCAACCATGGTTTTTTTTCCTTTTTAGGTTTTTCACATAAAACTTTATGTTTTGCATGCTTGATTTCTTTTCTTACTTTATAGTTTGACTGTTAATTCATGTTAACTTGTTGGACAGATGGTTAATTTAATATAACCCAAAAATCACCGTCAACAATTGACGCTAGAATGAGAGGGCTGAAAACAACTATGTTATAGAATTAACCCTCAAGAACTTGTGAAAAACCAACATGGCAAATAGTAGAGACGGAAGCTAATCTTCACATGATGTTAACACCCCGGCCACATTGTGTCAACAACTCGGGCCCATTAAATGCCAGCATCACTAGAGGAAATTTATCCAACATCTAAGTTCATCCATCAACCAGCTGAGTTATATCACTAGGGGTGATTTTTCACTTCATCTTGATTATTATTTATGTAAGATTTAATATAAAAATTGCAATTTTACAACTTTTGTTGTTGATTAAACTTCAGATTTTTTGTACAGTTATTGATCAAAATCTGTCATGTAATTTGGAGTTGCAAATAAGGCGATGCAGTTGTAAAGAAAGAATGTTGAATGTTGATGTTGAGTAATGAGTAGGAAGGCCGAGATTCCAGAAGATAGAGGCAACACATGGGATTCCCTTTGTCATTAAGTCTCATGATCTCATGATATTAATGTAAAAATGTAGTGTTCGTAAAGGCAACGGCACACCAGTTGTGTTAGCAATATAAATTCACGACGGTCTGACATTTGACATTGCAATTTAGTTTTGTTAAAAGGGTAATTAACTACGAAACTGTATTGTGTCATGATTTGATGTTTCATCACCGTGTTTGACCAGGAATCGCTAGCTAGCTTGCGTGAGAATCCATTTGGGTGTGAAATAATGCAATCCCAATTCCATGCATATTATTATTATTATTAGATTTAGCCACCCTAGACCTTGGATTGTGTAGTGTGTGTTGGATCAGCACGTGTATGTGCCACGGACTTTCAGGATTTTGCTTTCTTAATTGTGCAACCTTTTCATGTGAAAACCCACCCACCCATCACATTATTTCTTAATTCATTCGATTCATTTCCGTAGGCTATCTCAAACTAGTTTTCGATTTTTTCTTCAATTTGAAGACTCAAGAATATTCCATCTTCATAATTTTACTCCTACAACTATTCTTCATTTTAAAATCTCTAAATGATAAAATATTATTATTTTACTTTATAAATAATAATATGTTTGAATCCTATAAATGACGAAAGCTTTAACAAAAAATGCTTGGTAAAAAAACACATTCCAATGCAATGTCTGATTTGGTACATCAGTAAATGCAATTTTTTCTTCTAAAAAACTTTATAAATAACATTTCAAACTTTCTTTAATAAAATTGTTTTCTCTATATTATCTTATTAGATAATAATTAAAATATAGTCATATTATACTCGGTTGAAATATCTCAATAAAATATTTTTAATGGTATAATTTTATACTAATTATATTTATAAATAAAAAATTATGTATGATTAATTGAGTTTAATTAAAAAGATGAAAATGGAGATGGAAAGAGAAATTAATAATATTTTAACCAAATATTGAAATGAAGATCCAATTTTGGATCTTCAATTTTGAAGAACTAAAAACTATCTTCATTCTGTAATCTTCATTTTGAAGAATGGTTGGAGTTAAGGTCTCGTCCTGCAGGCTGTTTTCAGCCTGTTTTCATTTTTGTTTTCCAAAAATGATTTTGAATTGGCGTTCGGTAGCCGTTTTTCATTTTATTTTCAAAGTACAAAAACAAAATTTAAAAAAAATAAAAAATAAAAAAAAATAAACCAATGTTAAAAGTGGAAATTTTGAAAAAACAAAAATGTTTTCCTTGAATTTGTTTTTATTTTTCAAAAAAATTAACAACAATTTATTTTTTCTCATTCACTGGACCTCATCTTCTTTCTTCCTCATCTCATCTTCTTTCTTTCCCATCTCCATATTCTTTCTCCTCCTCCGATCGCCGCCGATCGCCGCTCGCTGCCACCGAATGCCGCCGTCTTCTTTATCTTCTTCTTCTTCCTCTTCAGCTAATCAGCTCTTCTTCGTTTCCCTCTTCAACTGATCGGCTTTCGCTGCTACCTAGTTTGTTCAACCTCTGTCTGCCGTCAATATTAGATATCATGACAAACCTCTCTTTAATCCTCTCAAAACCACCTTTCTTGGATCTACTCGCAAGCTTCATCTTCTTAATTCCGCTAAATTGAATCATACCAATCTCCACCTTAGACCTGCTGTCGTTGCTGTCTCTGATGTCATTAAGGAGAAAAAGCTCAAATCGACTTCTAATATGATAATAACAATTTCACTATGTCTTTATTTTTTATTTTTTATTTTTTATTTTTTATATCAATCTCATTCTGCTTTGCAAAGTTATTGGTTGCTTACAAATTGAAATCTTTTGTTAGTTCGGTCCTTTAATTCCTTAGAAAGCTCATAAATTTTTTTAAAAATGCAAATTTTTTGAAGATTTCTATGTTGTCCCTTTTTGAATCATTTTGATTACATTCACAGTGAAATTACTATGAATTTGTACTTAATTTTCTACATGTAATTGAAATTGAATACATATTTTTATCTGTTCTGCATTTTGAAGAAATGAAGGATGGTTAGAGAAGGCCTTAGGCCAACTCTAACTATCCTTCATTTCTTCAATTTGAAGAAAATATTCACTTCAATCAATCTTCAATTTAAAGATCACAAATTGAAAATGAGTTTTGGTTCTTCAAATTTGAAGACTCAAAATTGGTTCTTTATTTCACAATTTGTTTAAAATATTATTATTATTTCTTTCCATCTCCTTTTTCACTTTTTTAATTAAACTCAATTAATCGTATATAATTTTTTTATTTATAAATGTAATTAGTTTAAAAATTATGCCATTAAAAATATTTTGTTGAGATCTTTCAACCGAGTATAATATTAACTATATTTTAATTATTATCTAATAAGATAATGTAGAGAAAACAATTTTATTAAAGAAAGTTTGAAATATTAAATGAATAGTAAAATAATAATATTTTATCTTTTAGAGATTATAAAATAAAGAACGGTTAAAGTAGTAAAATTATGAATATGAAATATTCCTAGAATATTCCATTTTCAGCATTTAAATTGAAGAAAAAACTGAAGACTAGTTGGAGATGGTCTTAGTTCCTCTCATTTTTGTTTTCGGACTTTACTATTAAACTTTATATAAGTTCATCATGACCAGTATATTGATAATATTCATATATAAAAAAATCAGATAAACAAAAAGCCCTAAACGGAGCAAATTTGAAACTTTCTTGGAGGATATAGAGGACTTGGTAATTTACATATTCGAGCTTGGATCACGTATCATTGAATCACATCAAACACGGCTTCCAACAATGCCGCGGAGCTGTTTCACAAAAGGATTAAATAAACTATATATTTAGTGTGGGAATTTAAAGTAATTAAATCACATGTTTTGAAAAACTGAAGAGTCCCTTTTCACAGTTGCACTGAATTTGATGTCATACGATCCTCCTCAGTCCTTATTATGAGTTGACCCAATTAATTAAGGATGTAATATTTCATTTTACTACTGTAATTAAGGTTTCTGAATTGGATCAGTATCTTTAAGTATTAAGGTTTCTTATTAACAAGTTTTGAACACACAAATATTTAAGATATTTTAATATTTATTTCAATTGTCATGATGTTAAATATATAAATAATAACATACTACTTGGCTAATAATTAATTACATGCCAAACCCCTCATCTTACGGTGGTCTCTGACTCTTTGTAGTTAATTAAATGGAAGATTTTTATTATAATTCTTTTCGAGCTCATTGTATCTTATTGGTGAATAATTTTATAGTTTTAAAATTGTGAAAGAATCATATATATATGACTAAATACAAGTTTGATAATATAAAGAAAAAGAGGAAAAGAATATACAGATAATAAAAAGAATATAAAGGAATAAAAGGGGTATTATTTCTTCATTCCTCGCTGACTCTGATCACCGTGTATATAATTGTAGACAGATCACAGATAGATAGATTTGGAATACATTAATACAAATTAAACATCAGATATTGATAGAATTAAAAAGAAAAGCTGTCAAAATATATAATAATTGACAGTAGAGCAGATTTTCTTCACTCTAATAAGGAGAATATCGGGATTAGGGTCTCCCATTCAACGGACATTTGCCAAAGACTTTTATGGTTAATTCATACTCTCATAAAACTAGCTGGACAAAATCAACCTTACCCCATTTTTTTTTTTTTTTTTAACTAATAATAAAAAATTTATTATTAATTTTTTCTATATTTCTGTTCCCATTCTAGGTTGTCAGTTCTTCACAATCACACATACTTGATACACTTTCTTTCTCTCTCTTCTATCTCTCTTAAAAGGCACATGATCTTGCCCTTGAAGTTAAGAAATTGACCGCCGGCTACGTCCCTTTTCCTCTACTGAAAACTGTCCTTTTTCCTTTGTCACGAAGAGAAATATCTCCATCATCAAGGTATGATTCGTCCTCACTTATGTATTCAAATTTCTTTTATAACTTTCTTTTTTTGGTTTAGAAAATATTGAGTACGTTTTGTCTTCATGAAGGCAAAGTGAGAAAGCTAATCTAACCAAGTGTGATATATTAGGTGTTGATTTATCAAACTTATTTGGTTTCTTTTTCTCTGCAATGAACCACCCAATTGATAGTAATGATTTTATATATAGGGTAAAGCTACCATGCATGTGAATTATATATAGTTCTTCCAGGGACCAAACCCTTCAATCTCTGATGTCTTATCCGAAAAAGAAGAAGAAGAAAATATCTTTGAAAAGTTGTTATTCAGATCTTGTATATATCTAGGGTTAAGATTCCAGTAGAGCAAGTATGATATATCTAATTATTTTGTTACTATCATATATGTTGTAATCTATAGTTCTTTGCAGGCGATCGAACATAAGATAGTAGAAAAAATCATGATGGCAGGAAGTGGACAATTGTCGGTTCCTCCAGGTTTCCGATTCCATCCAACGGATGAAGAACTCCTGTACTATTATCTAAGGAAGAAGGTCTCTTATGAAGACATCGACCTCGATGTTATTAGGGAGGTGGATCTCAACAAACTTGAGCCCTGGGACCTCAAAGGTATCTGATGATCACTTCGATCCTCGTATATCTCGATCATTTATTGATATTGCATGTAATATTATAAATACCCTTTAATCAACTTCCCCTACTCCAAAATATTACGTACATACACACACAGGGCATGTTTTTAGAGCCAAACCATACATTCAGATTTCAGGGTGTTATATGTTTTCCTTATTTTTGTTAGCAGACAGACAGGCAGGCATACCAATTGAACCTATGCAGGCTATTCTTGTTGGATATGAATTCTGTTTTACACACATATATATACCTTTAAACAAATTTGTAAGAAAAATAGAAAAGATAATTAATAGATATATACTACTAATTAAATGCCAGGTGATCATGAGTTTAAACTATAGAAGGGTGCAAGGATTCGAGTCCATCTTTACATATATTTTATAACCCCTATGTCTCGAATCAAGAAGAGATTCAAATCCAGTAATGATATTAAGTATTAATGTGGATTCGATCTATATATAAATTTAATCTAGCCAAATCAAGGCATGTAATAGCTAGGTAGTTCAAGTTGATCAGCTAGGATTATGACTTAATTATATGTATGTTACGTTGATGATAAAAATCATATAATTAATAGAGTTGGAGCTGGATCTTTGACACTACTAATTATCTTATATTAGCTTGAAAACTAGAATATATAAATATGCTTTTTTCATGCAGACAAATGTAGGATTGGATCGGGCCCTCAAAACGAGTGGTATTTCTTCAGTCACAAGGACAAGAAATATCCAACAGGAACTCGAACAAATAGGGCAACTACAGCCGGTTTTTGGAAAGCAACGGGGAGGGACAAGGCCATCCACCTTAGCAATAACTCTAAGAGAATTGGCATGAGAAAAACCCTCGTTTTCTACACTGGCCGTGCCCCTCATGGTCAAAAGACTGACTGGATCATGCATGAGTACCGGTTGGAGGATGACAACTCTGAGGTTCAGGTATATATGAACATTACTTAATTATATATAAAGATATAGAATTACGTACTACTGTTTCATTATCATATATATATATATATATATTGCTCTTTAATTTAATTAAAATGTTGTTAATTAATGACTGTTTTTAGCAGGAAGATGGGTGGGTGGTCTGCAGGGTTTTTAAGAAGAAGAATCACACTAGATGTTTCCAAGCAGAAGTTGCTCAAGAAGAACACTTGAATTACATCAAGGGTAGTGCTAGTGCATCTTCTGCTCCACTAGTACTGGAACCAAAACAAAATCATCTACAACCAGCTGTACTACCACTGTATCATGACTATAGCTTTGATCATGGTTCCATGCATCTTCCACAGTTGTTTAGCCCAGAATCATCTGCTGCAGGCCCATCCTTCATTTCACCTCTCTCTTTGAACACGACGGACATTGAGTGCTCACAGAACTTGTTGAGGCTGACATCAACCGGTTGTGGACCTGTGCATCACGAGAGGTTCAATGGCGATTGGTCTTTTCTGGACAAGCTTCTGGCATCATCTCAACAAATAAACCAGTTTGATCACCACTCACAAAACAAGTGCAACCCCCCTTCATCTCAAGTTGTTCATGATCACGTGGCTACTTCGTCTCAGAAATTCCCCTTTCATTACCTTGGCTGCAGTGAGACCGACATTTTAAAATTTTCCAAGTAGCTCAGCTAGGGTTGCAACTTGCTACTTGCAAGTCCATCCCCATCCCCCAGTATTAATTAAAGCTATGAGACAGATTTACTTAATTAGGATTGCAGTTCAATTAATTAATTAATTTACTTCTTTGATCAAACCTATGATCCCTTTGCCAATTTCTGATCAATTGCTTTTGAGTTTCGAAATGTATATATATGTACACGTACCTTTTGTCTCTTAATGAGTAACTAGTACTTCTCCATGGAAATCAATTGCTTAATTAATTTCTCTTTTTAATTTGTTTTCATTTTATAACATTATAACTAGTTCATTCCCTTCTTACAGGCTATGGATTCTACTATATATGTACAGACAGAAATAATTAAGAATTTAAGATGCTCGTAAAACTTGGAAGTTGAATGATATCCTAGCCACCAAATTCATAATCAATGTCAAAGATGAATTCATCATCAATAGTAACACTGACTACACTAATACACTATTCAACAAAGTCAATCCTAGTTTCCAAAAAATAAATAAAATCAATATTAATCAGAAAAAATAATAAATAAAAAAAAGAGAAGCAAGTGCAAAAGTCAAATGCTAATCACAAGTTTGTAGTATTGATCTCTCAGTCTCAGCATCTGAATCAGATCTGGTAAATAGAGTATAGTAATCAAAGATTAGGCCCAATAGACCATTAAAGCCCATTCAATCAAATTGCGAGCCCACGAGGCCACGTCCAAAATATGCAAGGTGAAGTGAATCTGGTATAAACTTTGTTCGAGTAATCGAGTGTATTTGAATTTGGATGTACAGCAGACATTGTTTAGGGGATCAATGGGAATGGGACTATGGGAGAGAGCATAATCTGATATTAGTATTAGGGTTTGGATCGATTGGGATCGGATATTGAGTAGAGAGTAGAGAGTGAGAGAGGGAAAGTGTGTAATTTATGGCCAAGCAGCTGTACCGATACGGCTCAGCGGCAGCAGAACAATCCCCAAAACCGACTCTCTCCAGCATCTACACTTCTCGTTCCTTGACCGACGCTGCTCTTCGTTACGATCCCGACCATTCTCTTTACCATTATTCTCACACTGACATGTTGAGGTACTCCAGTATCAATACGGCCAACCAACCCTGGCCTCCCGGTGTCGACCCCACTTCTTCCATCAAACGATCCTCTCAAGGTTGCTCCTCTTTTTCCCTTCTCTGAAACTATCTACAATTGCTATGTACTTACACTTTCATCACTATCATTCAACAAATTAACTTCAAACTTCAATTCTACTTAAGGAAAATAATTTCATCTTCATCTTTGACCCAGATCAGAGATATTCCAACTTGTATTATTAATCACCGTGTAGTGGAATCATGTGTTTCCTCCTTCACTTGTTCTACAGCTATATTTTATACCTCAGATAGACAGATACTTTGTGCTTTTTTATTTATTTTATTTATTTATTTTTTTTTTTATACAATATATCGAATGGGTTACTTCTGTGCAGAGTAGTGGGCATCTATACTATACCACATGCTTGCTTGGGCATGCATGCCTGAATTGACAACTTCTCCTTCCTTTCACCCAGAGAGCCACTTAATCGTAACATATGCTAGAAATATCAAAATATTTTCATTTGTTTGTATCATTAATTTATAATAGTTGCTAATATATTATTACATTTCAAGTCATATTATTACTAGTTTTCCCTTAAATATATTTTTAATTTTTTTTTTATTTTTCTTACTGGTGTAATATTCCATTGAGTGTATGATCTAGCTACTTATATATATTAACTGCAGTCAATGTTTTTATTGCAATTGTATTATCTGGTATTTCTTTCCCTATACAATCGCTATAATATTAATTTCCATTTATCCATATTTAGTATTTAGTAATTACGTTCCTAGATAAAAATTATTTTATACGTTATACTTATATAGTAACATATAACTTTTCCTGTTCTCTTGTATAAACATTCTTACTATGTATTATAGCGCTCTACCATCCGACTGTTTTGGGTACCCATACCACAATTGGGCAAAGTGAAGCTTGGTATGCTACCAACTCTTTAGCCAAGCGCCCTAGATTCGAGAGTGCTGGCAATTTACCTGTATATCCACAAAGGCCAGGAGAGAAGGATTGTGCCCACTATATGCAAACAAGAACCTGTAAATTTGGAGAAACCTGCAAGTTTGACCATCCTATTTGGGTTCCTGAAGGTGGAATCCCAGATTGGAAAGAGGTGAAAGTCATATTGCTATTTTCTATGTCTATGATAATATATCTTATTAAACTATGCTGCTATGCAGATAAACATTGCTATATAATTCAATAATATTTATCTTGAGATGGAATTTGCTTTATACTGATGAGGATTTTGATAAAAATATGAGCTTATTTTAATATATGTTATATAATTCCTTAGGCTTCCCCTTTCATCTGTTTTCATGCCGGCTTGTTCACCCCTACTTGTATCTCCCCTCTTTTACACTCATTTTTCTCTTGGATATACTCTTTTTAAAGTGATCGTTAATCGTTGTACCGGATGTGTAAGAAAGCAATATTCTTAGTTTACTAAAGTTTTCTTTATAAAAGAGAATTTCATGAAATCATTGGTAGTGCATTGTGGTGATGTTTTAAGACTGAACTGTGCTATTGGAAAAGGTATCTGTAGTTGTTCTAGGTGATCAGAAATGAATATGTTTCTAGGGTGTTCTATTTGTGTTTCATCATATACCATGGATACACAAATGATCAAGGTAACCATGTTGGCTTCTCTTTGTTACACATGCACTTCATTAGTGTCAATCATGAGCAACACTTCTTACATTAATATAACGTTATAACTGATTTGTTGTTTGTCAGGTTCCACTTATCACAACAGCTGAATCTCTTCCTGAGAGACCAGGAGAACCAGATTGTCCTGTAAGCAGGATTTAAAATTTTCTTCTATTTGCAAATTTTATAACTATTTTTGGAGCTGTTAAAGTTGTAACCATTTCATCTTCTGCTTAATGTGTTGCAGTACTTTTTGAAGACTCAAAGATGTAAGTTTGGTTTGAAGTGCAAGTTCAATCATCCAAGGGATAAATCGGTTATTTCGGTAGGTGCAATTTGCATATAGTTTGCCAAATTAGTTGAATTTTATGCTGAGTTATTTTCTAGTCATAACATTATGCTGTTTTACTCTTGTTTCAGAGTGCTTCAGGAAATGCTGATGTTTTTGCCTTACCAGAGAGGCCCTCTGAGCCCATATGTGCTGTAAGATTTTCTACGTTTGGTTCCTTGGGGGAGCATTAATATTTAGTTCCATGATTTGGTCTTCCTATATCCTGTAATTCTTGAACAGTTCTATTTGAAGACTGGAGCTTGTAAATTTGGTGCAACTTGCAAATTTCATCATCCAAAAGATATCCAAATAGTATCAGCTGGACAAGAATCTGCTAATGGCAAGCATAATGAATTAGTATTTAAGACAGGTGGCACAAATGGAGATATGAATCCATATAATCCTCTTGTATCATTCGCCCCAGCGATGTTACATAACTCGAAAGGACTTCCCGTGAGACCGGTAAGTGACTATTTCCTCTGCTTTATTGGTGTACATGGATTGAATTACTTTGTTCTTTAATTATATAATTTTTTTTCGCAAATTGTGCTTGTGTGGTTTTTTATTAGTATTAGCAGTATTAGTATTGTCATTTATCAGATCTCTAATTTTTATTCTGATTGAATATTATAGACTAAAGCTAAGATGGATTTAGTGTTAGTAGTAGTCTCAGGATCCATATTAGTATTAGTATTCTCATTTATCAGCTCTCCCTAATTTCTATTCTGATTAAGTATTAGAGACTAAAAATAAGATGAATTTAGTATTAGTAGAAGTAGTAGTAGAACTATTAGTATTAGTATTAGTATCATCATGTATCAGATCTGTCTAGTTTCAATTCTTATTAAATATTACAGAATAAGAATAAGATGCATTTAGTATTAGTTAGTTGTAGTATTAGTATTAGTATTAGTATTGTCTTATATTAGATCTGTCTAATTTCTATTTCGATTAAATAGTGGAGACTAGAAATAAGATGAATCTAGCATTAGTAGTAGTCATTTATCAGATCTGTCTAATTTCTATTATTAGAGACTAAAAATAAGATGAATTTAATATTAGTATTAAAAATAATTCTAATTTAATATTATACTAAAAATAATATGAATTTAGTAGCAGTATTAGTATTAGTATTGTCATTTATAAAACCTGTCTAATATCAATTCTGATTAGATAATAGAGCCTATAAACAAGAAGAATCTGGCATCAGTAGTAGTAGTATTAATCATTGTGCTTGTAGCATTAATAGTAGTATTAATCATTCTTCTTCGTAAATCGACAAGCAACAACAGACAGCCTAATCTTCTTCCAATACCATGTCCCTTCCCCAACAAACTTTGCATTTGGATTGAAAGGATTAATCTGAAACCCATCATAGCTACTACTATTAGGAAATTCAATAAAACATCTAACACTTTGTCCATCTGGTGAACACTCAGTTGGACTCGAGAACATGAGCTGAGGCAAAAATCCTACATGATCATCACCTAAAGGATTGCAAGTCTTTGCAAAATTGCAACAACCTGCATATTCTAATCGAAACTTGTTTATGGGGAATGCAAGGACTGAACAAATAGACCTAACCATATCTAAACTGAGAGATGTACTACTCTCTGCAACATTTTCGAATTCGTTTGAAGTCTTAGTGTACTGGTAATTTTTTTCAGGAAACATCAGTATGGAAATTGGTTCAAAATAGCTTTGATCATCAACAGAACTCAACGTTCCCCGAATCAAACTAGTAATAGTCAAACTCAAGTAGTTAGATGGGTTTGGATTCAAGATTCTATCACCACCATCACTGTAACCTTTTGAGAAGGAGGAAAAGGCAAGGAAGCGAATTCGGGTGCTGTGATGGGTGACTCTGGAACTGTAGTAAGAAATTTCAGTTGCAATGCCATGAGTGGAAATTAGCAGAAAAAGTAAGAAAGCATTAAACCAGACAAGAGAAGAACTCATTAGCAAATTATGATATATTTTCGTTATAAATTTGTGGTCTATAGTTGGAAGAACAAACAGGTGGCGATGGTAATAATTTTCTGTTGAGAGAAAGAGGGACAATAATGACAGATTGACATAACAGAAGCATGTCAGCCTCACACAATCACACTCTTGTTGAGAGAAAAGTCTGCCTAAATTATATCAAAAAATTGACATGTGTTAAATTACTGACATGTAATAATTAGATTAACAAATTTTTTTGGTCAATTAATTTATTTTCACCAAAATTGTAACAAATTATGATATATTTTCCTTGAATGACACCATCACAAGCACAATAATATGCATGTATGTCCCCCAAATACAACACACGATATCCAATTTTCTCTTGTTTAATACAGAATATAGCATCAGTATTAGTAGCATTTGCATTCAGTGTGGCATTAGCATTAGCATTTCATTGTGGCATTTTAACATTATCATTAGCATTGGTCCTTAGTCATTTTAGCATTAGCTTTGGGCATTTAGGTAGTTTAGCATTAGCATTGGGCATAAGGCACTTTAGCATTATCATTAGCAGCATTTTGCATTATCATTAGGTATTTTACCATTAGCATTAGCATTAGACGTTTTAGTATTAGCATTTTAGCATTAGCATTTGCATTTTATAGTATTAGGCATTTCAGCATTAGCATTAGCCATTATAACATTAGCATTTTATAGCATTAGCAGCATTTGCTTTCGCTTTCGCTTTATCGTTAGGCATTTTAGCGTAAGCATTAGCATTATCAGCATTATATCATTAGGGGTGTTAGCATTAGGCATTTTAGCATTAGTCACATTAGAATTTGCAATTAGCATTAGGCATTTTAGCATTAACATAAGGCATTTTAGCGTTAGCATTAGTGTCAGGCATTTTAGCTTAGCATTAGTATTAGGCTTTTAGCTTTAGCATTAGGCATTTTAGCTTTAGTATTAGGCATTTTAGCATTAACATTATCATTTTATACCATTAGGCATTTTAGCATTAGCATTTGCATTTGCATTTGCATTTTAGGATATTAGCATTAGCATTTTATTTTTTTGAAAGGATTAGCGTTAGCATTTTAGTATAGCATAATAGTGTTTTACAGCCAGGGTTTGCATTGACCATGTATCTTTTGCATCTCTCAGGGTGAAGCAGATTGTCCATTCTACTTGAAAACTGGGAGGTAAATATATGTCCATTGATGTTTAATATTTTAAATACATATAGATGGATTGACAAAAGATGCTTAAATTTCTTTTATATTTTTGTGTATTAGTTGCAAATATGGCACCACTTGTCGCTACAATCATCCTGACAGGAATGGTATGTGTAGAATTCAGATAAATTGTTGAAACTACTCAAATGTCAATTTCAACACTTGTGCTTTGAAATTTCATTGCCTAATGCGCGCAGCAATTAATCCTCCTGCTGCTGCAATAGGCCACTCACTTATAACCTCCCCAGCATCTAGTCTGAACATTGGTGTTGTTAATCCAGCTGCCTCAATATATCAAACTATAGACCCCAGATTGGCACAGCAAACTGTAAGTGTGATATCATTTGCATTGCTTTCCCTGCCTCTAAATTCATTATGTTTGTGATTATATCCAAAGAAAATGACTGGTTTTTACATGTTTTCTCTTGATATTGTGGCTATAATGAAAACTTTGTGGTCATATTTGGGTGCTGATGCTTTTTGTTGTTTGTCTTTTGCAGCTTGGAGTTGGCCCAACTATTTACCCTCAACGCCCTGGACAGATGGAATGTGATGTGCGCATTTATTTAATTTAATTTGTTCTAGTTGCAACTGATCCTATCTATATTGTCTCTGTTACTGTAATTGCTGAGACTTGGGGAATTTTCCTTAAGTTTTTTCATTATATTCTTGCACAATAATTTTGTTCACTTACATTTGGGGGTGGATTTTC
Source organism: Acer negundo (assembly GCA_035582765.1). Taxonomy (NCBI): domain Eukaryota; kingdom Viridiplantae; phylum Streptophyta; class Magnoliopsida; order Sapindales; family Sapindaceae; genus Acer; species Acer negundo. Next base: position 17,454 of record CM069241.1, read on the forward strand.
TAGATTTGTTGCTATACAAATACAATAGATGAAAACTTCCCTTTTTGCTAAGCTCCTTTTGTAAAGATTAGTGTTTACGTTTTCAAGACACCTCTTATGACTTCTCCTTTTGTATTTGTATTTTACATGTTGTAGTTCTACATGAAGACTGGGGAGTGTAAGTTTGTGGAAAGATGCAGGTTTCATCACCCTATTGATCGGTCTGCCCCAACATTTTCAGCATCTGAGCAAGCTTTTGAAGAGCCTGTTAAGCTCTCTCGTGCAGGATTGCCTAGGAGAGAGGTAAGGATTTTATTTTGAATCTTTTCTTATCCACGAATCCAGTTTGTAGCATATCTAGGTTGCTTGCACAAAAAAGGTTGGGTCAGTATGTTGTAAAAAATGTTGGATTTTGTGTCGATAAAATATTGTTATTAACTTCAGCGTGGATCAGTTCTCTTTTAGTCTATTTCTGCACACTGTTTCTTGCTAGTAATTCTGCATGAAATCACATCGCATTCTTTTAGTTTGCTTTGAGAGAGTAGCAAAAAACTTTCCTCGTGTTCCGGGCCTCTTGTTACAATTTTTATCTAAGGTGTTTGGTAACTATGTAAAACCATGCAGCAATTTTTTCTCACCAAGTAAATGGCAATTTCAAATATCTCATCTATACATGTGTTGCATTTACATGGTTGGGAATATTTTTTTTTTTTTTTTTGAACTGTTGCAGCTTGATTGAAGTCAGTTTTATCGCATCGAAATTCGAAATACCTAACAATTAGGGTTATGAAAGAAATCCTCAGCACTCACTTAGCCCTCAATAAAGGAATAAGTAATTGGCATTGGATCGGATATGTATATTTCTTGTTTGAAGTTTGTATTTTATTTACATCCATTCCACAAGTAGTTATCACACAAATGGTCAAGGTACCTTATTGTTGCCTTGGAACTTTTATTTTTGTTGACCAGATAGTAATGCAAATAAACATTTGACCTTATGAGCTTTATAAGAAAGTACATTTGCTTTTCAGACGTTTGTATTTTATAGAGAAGGGCTTTTACATTGTGCGCAACACTATTACAGGGTTCTGTTCATTGCCCTTATTATATGCTGACTGGGACATGCAAGTATGGTGCAACCTGCAAGTTTGACCACCCACCACCTGGGGAGGTAATGGGCATGGCAGCATCACAAGGAATGTCCAGAAAGGAAGTTGAGGGGGATGAGAAAGAAGATGATGAAAGTACTGAAGAAGATTGATCCTGGTGTTTCTGATTTTCTGTTCTTTAGACCTATTTAAGCCATGTGAATGTAATGCAGATTGCCACTGATCCATGTAGAAGCTTTTACTATTGTGGTGCTTATGTTTTTAATGTTTGGAATGAGCTAGCATGTGATTCTGTTTGGTATGGTAACTTATTGATATTACAACATAGCTGATGCCAAATGTTATGGCTGAATTATCTAACTTGAGTAACTAGTGTTATGTATTACAAAAAATTTTGACCATTCAAGTATTCAAATTCTATTAATACATATCCTAAATATTGTTTTTTACCCCAACGTTTAATAAAATTTTACCGGTAAAAACCACAATTTTCGTACTGACCTTACGAATGGGATGTTGCTATGTGGATTTGTAATTTTTACAAATTGGTCGCATAGTAAAACCTCATTCTATCGGTTATTACCTCAAACGTTGTCTTTTTTTTTTATTGGGAAAATTCAGTTATATTGTTATAATATTTAATTGAGAAAATTATGAGGTGGAAGAGAGAGAATGCAAGTTGTGGTGGCATAACTTGGAGTGACGTCTAAGACTCTAAAGGCCGTCCCGTCGTTATGGATAAATTGATTTGCAATGAGTAATAGAAGAAGCAGAGGTGCTATTTCTAATTATAGATTTATAGTATTGCAGTCTCACACAAGGCACAAGCATGATGATGATGATGATACTCACACAATCAAGCAGTCTCTCTGTTTTCAGTTACAATAGCAAATACCTCCTTAATAAATATAATACTTGTCCGTTCTCTACCACTAATAATACTATCTGTGGTATGGCTCGCCGTAGAAGGATTTCGAATTCCAAAATCAAGTGTTGTTCTTCTACGTCTACGACTGCTGCCGTACCATTTACACCTGAACCTGAACCTGAACCAGATCCAGATAAAAATAGAAAGGTACCTCAACTGAATACTCTTTTTAGGAGATTCTGGAAAGTTGCAGCTCCATATTGGTACTCGGATGACAAAGCACAAGCCAGATTGCAGCTCGCATCTGTCTTTGCTCTAACTCTTGCTACTACCGGCATCAGCGTCGGCTTCAATTTCCTTGGCCGTGACTTCTACAATGCGCTCGCTAACAAGGACCAAGAGCAGTTCACTAAGCAACTGCTCTACTACCTCGCTGCTTTTGCTGGTGGAATTCCGGTGAGGTATGAGTTTCCATTTGCTTCTGTCTATGCTTTCTTCCACTTTTAATCATAATATGCATTTTTTGTTTTTCACAGCTTTTTGTGCTGAGAGATTATGCAAGAGAAACTCTTGCTTTAAGATGGAGGTCGTGGATGACTAAGCATTACATGGAGCGCTATCTCAATAATCAAACATTTTACAAAATTCAGTCCCAGTCTATTATTGATAATCCTGATCAGCGGATTGTTGATGATCTAAGTTCCTTCTCAGGGACAGCCCTTTCCTTCTCTTTGACTCTTTTTAATGCTGCTGTTGATTTGATCTCATTTAGTAACATCTTGTATGGCATCTATCCACCGCTCTTTGTTGTTCTTCTACTCTATTCAATTGGTGGAACTGTCTTAAGTGTTTTCCTTGGAAAGGTGAATTTCTTTGGCTTGTTAAAATCTTATCGCAATAATAGATTATCCTAATTTTTTATTTATATGTAAACTGTTTGTTACACTTGCAATTTTAGGGATTGGTGTCTTTGAACTTCTTGCAAGAGAAAAAGGAGGCAGATTTCCGTTATGGACTTGTACGGGTTCGAGAAAATGCTGAATCCATTGCTTTCTATGGTGGAGAGGATAACGAAATGCAACTTCTGCTGCAGCGATTCAGAAGTGCTTTTGATAATTTAACTGTATGGATATTTTCATTTTCATTTCCTTCAGTTCTTCTGCTTTCATTCACATGATTTTATCAACAGCCTGTTTGTATCAATGATTCTTTGCTTTCACATTTGTTTGATTCTGTCAACCCGTATCCTTTTAATATTGATCACATAAATTTTCATATATATATATATATATATCCATTACCGTATAAAAATTTTGTTAAAACATTGCTAAGCTCTCCCATAAAATTTTCTTGTAAAATATATTTCTTTCCAGATGTTGCTCAAAGCTTGAGTTTTGCATTCAATAGCTTTATTGTTATGCATGGAGAAAATTGTGTTGGTACTTGGTAATTACACATGACCTTTGGTCTGATTTTTTTTTTCTTTTGTCATTTTCAGCAATTGTTGATATCTTCTAGAAATCTAGAGTTCTTCACCAATGGCTACCGATATCTCATTCAGATACTTCCTGCTGCAGTTGTAGCTCCTATGTATTTCTCAGGAAAAATTGAGTTTGGTGTCATTAATCAGTCTGTATCTGCGTTTAATCACATACTTGGAGACTTCTCCCTCATCGTGTACCAGTTTCAAGCTATAAGTGCTTTTTCAGCAGTCATTGACCGACTAGGTACTGTGCTTTAGCCCTTTTATATCCGAACTTCTATTTAATGAGGCTTTATTGGAATGTAGAACTGTGCATTTAAAACTCTGTATTTTCAGAAAAAGAGAAAAAAAAAAAAAAAAAAAAGGATATTGTTGCAGAGTTTGTTATTGAATTGTGATTTTTTGGTACCGGCTAGGTTGATTGTCAATTTTATTATACTAGTATCGTCTCTTCAGCCAAATTTTATAAAATGGCTTTTTTCCTTTAGAATTATGTCCAACTTCTTGTGGTGTCACTGTTTCCATGGTATGATTGATTATGCTTGACATAATGAAACTGGGAAAAGATCGTTGATAGCATTGATTTCTGTAACTTCAAACAGTTGTTTACATGATGATAACAATTTTGGCACCTCTCTCAAATGCAGGTGAATTTGATGATGTTCTGGATAGCAGCAATTCTAAAGGCCTCTCTGACCCTTTAGAAACAATTTGTCTTACATTCAGCAATGCCATAAATTCTCCTGTATTAGAGTCTAATGGATCCATGCCTGCAGAAGAGAGTCGGAAATTACTGGATGTAGAGAATTTGACTTTGCAGACACCAACAAGTAAAGCTACATTGGTTAGGGACTTGTCATTGGTGATGGACGAAAAAGAGCACTTGTTGGTCAGTGAATCTTTTCATATCTTGGTATCTTTGACTTTACATAGGATAGTCTGAAGTCGCTCACTTTATAAACGTCTTAACAGGTAACGGGTCCTAGTGGGAGTGGCAAAACTTCTTTGTTAAGAGCTATGGCTGGTCTATGGAGTACTGGGAGAGGAAAAATTACATTCTATGTGACAGTTGGAGAAAATTTTGAAGGACCCACTTCTTCAGATTTCACTTCTCTTGAAGTAAATTTGCAGAATATGAATGGTGAATTTAAAAAGCCCATGAATAGAAATTCTAGAGGCATATTTTTCCTTCCTCAAAGACCCTATATGGTTTTAGGAACTCTTCGTCAACAGTTGCTTTACCCTACATGGGCCGAAGAAATGATCCCTCCACCAGATAGTACTAAACCAGCTGGTATGTGCATAACTTGGAACTGGGATGGTGATTTTGGAAGCTCTAATAAAAAAATCGTACTTGTTGATCACTCAATCAGATATCTCCCTTACTTTTAATGTAACCTGATACCTCTGATTCTCGAATATTTATAATCAATAGACAGTGCTAAAGTTCTTTCCAAGTAGATATCCAGTAATGATGGACATTTGAAAAAATAGTTATCGGTTGTCACTCCATGCTTGTGAAGAATTAAGTAATACGGTTGACATTAACGAATCACCTTATTACCTGCCTCATAGAAGGATTGCTTCCTAGATTAAGCTTTATGTTTGTTACAATAGGAGTTCTTGACGTGGGTGTGGATCCAATTTTCTGATATGTTTGGGTACATTAGGTCTACCACTAGATAAGAAGCACGAATACGAGAATGCTATGCGTGAGTTTTGAACTCGTCCAAGGATGGGAATATGGGATTGTAAAGGACCAATGATTCAAGTTAGCCAAGAAATTTAGCTAGACAACATGTTACATACTGATCTTAATAGTGTTATATTTACTGTAACATGTACATCGGTGATCTAGTGCATCTGGGGTAATTTGATGTTGGCTATCTTCTTTGCCAATATAACGAATTGTCATTTCCATTTAGCAAATTCTGCAAGTAGTTTTTATGCATTTGAGCTTAATAATATCATATTACAAAGCATTTTCTGAAAAGGAAAATGAGGAATACTAAATCTCCTTTGAAACTGAAGAGTAATTAAATTAATTTTACAGGTTCATTGCCATTCTTGATGCGGGGAGAAGACTCAGAAAATGTGAGTGTAAAGTCTAGCAAGCCCTCAACAGACGAAATGACACGGGCTCTAGAGAATGTACGCCTTGGCTATATACTGTCTCGTTTCGGACTGGATTCAACATCTGAGTGGTCCAGTGTTCTCTCCCTTGGCGAGCAGCAGCGCCTTGCTTTTGCCCGTTTGTTGCTTTCAAAACCAAAGCTGGTTCTTTTGGATGAGTCTACCAGTGCACTAGATGAAGCCAATGAGGTATTTTGAGATTCTAAATTTATCTTCACTGATTGTACCTTTTGTATTCTAATGCGCCAAGACTGATTGTTACAGATCTTACTGGATTTCTCCAATAGATGTTAAATATGTTTCTTGTCAAAGTAACAAACCTTCGTACTAATTCACATATAGACCTTGTGGACATTGGTCATGCATATTAGTGAAGTTTTACCCAACACGGTTAAATAACAACAGAACCCTTGTTTATCCTACAAAATTGGAATTGTATGAAACAAATTACAAGTTTTCTTGCAAGAATAAAGGTATACTGCTGCATATTGCTGCAGTATGTATAAACACCAGATAGAGAAAACAGGGGTGTAGATGATGCATTGAATATTTTGGAAAACATGATGGTACTAAAGTTAAATGGAAATTTGATTTTATTTCAGGAGACAACTGCGTGTCTTCACTGCACCCATGAGATCCAAAACACACTTTGTTTGCATCAGTTTCTTAGTCCTGTGCAAAATTTCATCTAAAACATTGTTCAGCAGTGACTTCTTTGTAGTTTTCGTGCATAAGGCCAATGTTATTAGACTAATAATGTTTTCATGGTGTTGATTCTCTTTCGCAGACCCATTTGTACCAGCAAATCGAAGCAGCAGGCATAACATATATTAGCATCGGCCATCGGAGAACCTTATATGATTTCCACAACAGGGTATTACGCATATCCACAATTGATCCAAACAGTAGTGAACGTAATTGGCAGATTGAGTCCATCAATAGGGACTCCTTGTATAATATGTCGAAGATGTAGTCGTAGTTGCCATAGAAGTTAATTGTGAAGTTTGTTGCCTGCCTCCATGAGGTTCAATTGGGAAACGAGAAGGAAGATGACATTTTTTTTGGGTAGAAGTGTGCCTTAAAAATAGTTGTTCTAAGGAAGGCCTTTTAAAAGGACGTGCATATTGCTACTGTGTGTTCCAGCTGCAATTATAAGTATATCTAAACCGCTCCATTTACAGTTACAACACAGTTTATCCATCAATACCTAATTTGGCAAGATGTTATTGTCTGCCATGAGTTCTCCAGATAGTGCTTCATAGATCCATCGCTTTAAATTCGATTTGATGAATGTGACATGTTTGGTAAGATTTGATCACTCGGCCAGCAGGACTAATAACAAAGGTCAGAACTCATCATGACTTCACGTGCAAAGTGTTATATAGAACTACAGGTTAGTCTACTTGATGTGAAATGAAAACTAACTCAATTCAACTCAACTCAACTCAACTCCCATGTTTTGGAGCATCTCCAGGGCTCACTAAATTTTAGTTATTTTAATTGTAACCTTTTATGGGGTCACTCCAACCAGTGCTAACACGGTTTTGGTTTGATCAATTCCGTTTCTGGTTTTGAACTGACGATTCTACAGGTTAGTCTACTTGATGTGAAATGAAACCTAACTCAATTCAACTCAACTCAACTCCCATGTTTTGGAGCATCTCAAGGGCTCACTAAATTTTAGTTATTTTAATTGTAACCTTTTATGGGGTCACTCCAACCAGTGCTAACACGGTTTTGGTTTGATCAATTCCGTTTCTGGTTTTGAACTGACGATTTCGGTTTCGAATCGACGGTTTCGATTCCAAGGTTTGGTGGAACCGAAACTGACCTATATAGGTTCTGATTCTGGTTCTAAACCGGGTTTATTTTTTCTTGAATAAAAAATAAAATAAAATAAAATAAACAAATAAAAAATTACAAATTACATTTCATTGGGTATTTAGAAATTAGGTTATCTGAAATTCGAAAATAACATAAAATAAATAAATGACAAATTACAAAATTAAATTAAAATAAAACTAAAAAAAAAAATAATGTAAAGTTAGTAGTCTTGCACTTAATTTTTACCACAATTAAGTTGCCTACGTATTCTCTTGAGGGGTTTAGAGGAATCAAATATCACATAGTTCTTTTACCTTTTATTGCAGGTTTGGTGATGACGTGGACTAATTGTTGTCGTGATGACGCGATCCGCATCCGCTATTCCGCTGCTCCACTTTCAATAGGTTCATCATCTTTGAAGAAATCGTACGTTTCCTCCTGTTCCACTGCCACCAAAGAAACTGGTGTTGAAAAAATATTTTTGGTTATCATAGTCATTATTGGATAGTACCTTCCGTACTCTTTCCAATATTGTAAGATATATCTTCTATAAACTCAAAAGAAGTATTTAGATAAGATTCAAGCTCGGAATACTTGTCGGAGCCTGATGAAGAATGACATCGAGGTTTTTTAAGTTTTTTTTTTTTTTTATAACAGACTATACCTTAAATTCATAAATCCGGAGGATGATGGGGACTGAGATGCAGTTTGTGTTCGTGTAACATCTAAGTTCAATGAGGATCTATAAACTGTAACATATTCATCATATAAAATCATACAATAATTTTTTAACTCTACCACAAACTGCTTCAACGTCATATTCAATGTTTAAACCTTAGTGTCCATAATAAGCATTTAGATAATAAGACAAATGTTGTAATTTACAACGTGGATCAAAAATCATGACAATCAAATAAATATTTGGAAACTCTTTATAATAATCTAACCATTTTATCTTCATAGCATTAACGGCTTCCGCTATTTCTATGTCGGATTCACAATGAACAAATGCACCAGCAATATTAAAACTCTCAATAATAAATAAATGGGTTGTAGGATAATAAACACTAGATAAATTGTTAGTAGCATTATATAAGACTTTTAACAAATTGAAAACGTTGTAATAAGCATCCAAATGAGTTTGATAAAGGTCAACGTGAGTAACATGAAATTGAACAAAAGAAACTAATAAATTCATATAATCATAACTTTGAACAAGCAATTTATAAGTAGAATTCCAACATGTTGGAACATCACGAGGAAATCTAACGACACGTCTACCATTTTGTTTATAATATGTTGACCATGCTTTCATTACAAAAGAATGTTTCCATAAAAACATTAAGGTTTTTTTTTAATAAGTAGAATAAAATGGTCAAAAGTTTCTAATCCTTTTTGAACACATTAATTTAAAACATGGCATGCACATCTTTGATGAAAAAATGTACCATAAAGATAAGGTTTGCATAAATCAATTAAAGATAGAATAGCCGCAGTATTGTTAGAAGCATTATCAAAACCAATTGTAAAAAATTTGTTTTCAATTTTATACTCTGAAAAAATAACATTAAAAACTCTAAATGCAAAAATTTTTTTCTGGATATTCCATGTATCATCCATGAAATGGCAAGTGACATCCAAGTATGAATGCGATCACCAATAGTCACTTCATGTGTCGTCACATACGGAAACACAACCGTTATATATTTTTAAATATTTTTCTAACTTTCTTTTTTCTTTTTCATAAATCTTTTCAAGTGTTGCTGTGAGCGTGACTCTAAGAACACGGTATGCAGTAGGGTTTAATGTTCGTCGACAATAATTAATAAAACCAACATTTTCACAAAAACTAAATGATAAGTGTTCTACTGATGCCATTCTAGCCAATTCTTCTCTTTTTTGTTTATTAGTATAACGAAATAATTGTTGGGTAGGAGTAGCGTAGCTGAGAATTTGTTATTGTGACCTCGATATAGTCTCTGCTTATGAATGTTTGGTTGAAATATGCTTCCAATAAGTGTCATATCCTCCGGATTTGCTCCACTTATATACTTTGGTGCAGTAATTGCAAGCCGCTACATAGCTTCCATCTTTTTTCCTAACTTTCTTTATATGTTTGACAAAGAGATCCGATTTGCTTTGCTTATGTATTAGATCTTCATCCTCTTCTGATTCCAGTAGATCAAATTCAAAATCCGAAGGTGTATCAATATCAGACATATTTTCTGACCAGCTGGTCAAATTTGGGGCTAGGGAGGGTGTTATTGGGATTGGGTTCTGAAATTGATAGAGAGGGAGTATGACAGTCTATTCCTAGGTCTTCGGCATAGGCCCGGCGTTGCAGATACTCATGATAGGTGGTGTCGCTACGACCGAGATTGTCGATCATAGGACCCTTACCTTTCATCAAAATTGAACGTCTAGGACTGTCACGGCCATGACCCCTTCCATTTCCACCACTTGACATTTAAAAATAAATTTGGGAAAGAATTGGAAACTTAGAAGAATAATAGTAGGTAGTAAGTAAACTAGTAATTGCAAATAAATGAAATTGGAATAATTGACTAATTGCAAATTAAATAATCGGAAATAAGATAAATTGCAAAAAAATAAAAAATGCAAATAAAATAAATTGAAAATAAAATTAATTCCAAATAAAACAATTGCAAATGAAATAAATATTAAAAACTTTGGAAACTTGGAGAGTTGGAGAATTGAGAGAGAAATTAGAAATTACAGGGTGGGGGTAGAAAAAGAAAATGGTATCAGTTTCGGTTTTTCTTGTTCCGGTTCGAACCGGCTGGTTCTGCAAACCTTAGAACCATAACTAGAACCGAAATCACCGAAAAAAAGGGTTTCGATTTCGGTTTTTCCGGTTCCACGGTTTGAACCAGAACCTTGTCAGGTCTAACTCCAACCATCCTCTCTCTACTATAGCTAATCATTAATATTTTAATATATTTTTTAAAATTTAAAATATAAATAAATTTATTTAAATATTTTAATAATTCAAAATTGACATTAAGAAAATTAGTTTTAAAATATTAAAATAATAAGAAAAAGAAAAGAGAGAGCATGGTTTGACTCCCTACATTTAGAGAGTCCCTTGGACTAGCTATTTTAACTAGGAGCATGGCTGAAGATGCTCTGCAACTTATTTCTAAAATTAGGTCATTGCTTGATCTGTTGGTTGAGATGACATGGGAGATATAATAACCTATTTAGTTATAATCATGTTTGAAGTTGCCGTGATTCTAATCATTTTTATCATTGCTTAAGAAATAATCAAATTTAGGGAAAAAGAACCAAACATGATTTAGGTGGTAGATGGAAGCAGCCTAAATTAGCAATGGTGAGAGGGTTGGATAAGGTGATGATTTGAGCAAAATGACTTGACATTAGTTATGATGGCATAATATAATGTTTGGAAGCACTAAAAGTCAAGTATAAGTATGAAAACACGAGGGGAAAAGATAAGTTAGAAAAGAATAATAAACAAAGAATGTATTAAGATGTAAACTAAGTAAGGGATAATGTTAAAAAAGAGAGCAAAACCAAAAGATTGACTAGTGCTTGTAGCAGTAGTAGGGCCTCCTCCTCATGGCCTCATTGGACATGGGAGTATTAGCCAATTAGGCACATTGCTATGGTGTGATGTGTCTTGTTTGATGAGATAGGCATAGATAGGGCTTTGATTTGATCTATAAATGAGCGCCATGTGTTACTTTCACTTTATTAAAAACCAAAATTTGTCTCGTGTGAATCAATATCTCCATTTTGGTTCTTCAAAATAGCAACTAACAAACCCTTAACCTTATTTGGTAACAAGTAAACTACCAATCAAAGGAAAACAAGATTCTCTATCCAAGTGAATAGAGAATCCCATAAAAACCCTAATGCCCCCCCCCCCCCCCCCCCTAAAAAATAAATATCTTTTCCCTTCATTTTAATGCTTTATTGTTAACGGTATTTTTATTATTATTATTATTATTATTATTGTTAAGGGTTTTTTTTTTTTATTCCCTTCATTATTAGTGTTAAGGGTATTTAAGTAATACTATATTATCTAAATTTGGTGTCCAAATCTGATGCTTAAAATGATGTGGCAACACCATAAGCCGTTCATTTAAATTGTATTAGATTTACATGTTTTAAATGAATAGTCCAGAGTGTTACCATATCATTTGGACACCAGATTTGGACACCAAATTTGGATACCAAATTTAGACAATGTAGCATTACTCTTTATTTATTTAGAGTAATGCTATATTACCCAAATTTGGTGCCTAAATCTGGTACCCAAAATAATGTGGTAGCACCGTGGGTCATTTATTTAAATTGTATTAGATTTGTATATTTTAAATGAATGGCATAGAGTGTTGCCACATTATTTGAGCATCAGATTTGGACACTAAATTTTAAATGAATGGCCCATAGTGTTGCCATATCATTTGGTCACCAGATTTGGATATCAAATTTGGGTACCAGATTTAGACATCAAATTTGGACAATGTAATATTACTTATTTATTATTTATTCTTATTCCAGTGAAAAAGGGAAAAGGGAAAAAGGAAAAAGGAAAAAGAAAAAAAAAAGAAAGAAAAAAAGAGGATTTATACGGGAAGTAAATAAAAAGTGAAGGAGCAGTAGTAGTATCAAGGTCTCAAAGACGCCCGCCGCCCCCCTCCCCGAAAGAAAAAACACAAAGGTAAAAGCTTTGGGTGTCTGTGAGACTGCTACTGGTCAGTGTGTGTGTTGGGGAACCACAGAACCTTCTTTTCTTTTGCTTTTTTTATATGGATTCACATTGAAACAAAGAAACAAAGGAGAATTTGTTCAAGAAACCTGTGAATAGATAGATAAAAGGGGTAGCAATAGCAGAAGCAAGCAAGCTTTGTAAGGACCGTCATTGCTAACAAGGTTTTTTCGATTTCTATGATATCTATTTCTCTTCTTTCTTTGGTTTTATCAGACCCTTGTTTCACTATATTTACTAACTCACGTTTTGCAGTTTAACAGATACAAAACACAGTGACTGACTATGAAGTACGTACTAGTCACTGGTGGTGTTGTTAGTGGTCTCGGCAAAGGTGTTACTGCCAGTAGCATCGGTGTTCTCCTTAAAGCATGCGGCCTTCGCGTTACTTCTATCAAGATTGGTACTTTTACAATTTCCCATACCTCTTTTATTCAAATATAACTTCTCGTTATCATTACTTGATGTTTGTCTAATGGTGGTGGTGCAGATCCTTACCTAAACACAGATGCAGGCACAATGTCCCCCTTTGAGCACGGAGAGGTCTTTGTCTTAGATGATGGCGGCGAGGTAATTTGTTTTGTTTTTACACAATGCTTATAATTCAATCAACATGTAACTAAATAACTTTATTTGTTGTTTTTTCTTAGGTGGATTTGGACCTTGGTAACTACGAGCGATTTCTAGATATCAAGTTAACCCGTGACAATAATATAACTACTGGCAAAATATATCAGGTAGATTATATAATATATATGTTGCCCTAGTTCTTAGGGCTATCTTATTGATCAGAAAGCAGAATGTTTCTATGTTACAGATTCTTGTATCTCTACTGTGATTTTAATTCTTTCTTTTTTTTTTTTCTTTTTTTCATGATTTTGACAGTCTGTTATTGACAAGGAGAGGAAAGGAGATTATCTTGGAAAAACTGTCCAGGTCTATTTTAATTCTCTGCGACTTATATCCTTGTTCTAAGCATGACATAATGCTCGGTTTTTGATTTCTTATGCTTGTTACCTTATTTATTTTTATAGGTGGTTCCACACATTACAGATGCCATCCAAGAGTGGATAGAGCGAGTTGCTATGATTCCAGTTGATGGAAAAGAAGGTCCAGCTGATGTTTGTGTCATTGAATTGGGTGGAGTTATAGGTACATTAACATCTTCAATTTTATGTGTCAATGTGAATTGTTTCCTTGTTTCCACTTCTCTTAAAGACCAACCTTTCTTGATGTAGGGGACATTGAATCAATGCCATTTATAGAGGCACTTGGCCAATTCTCATATCGTGTAGGTAAGGTTGAACTGCACTGCATCTTGAACATGTAAATCAGCTTGTTTCCAGATGTCGCTTAAGTTGAATAATTTTCTTATCTAACTGTTGCTTGTTTTAGGCCCTGGCAATTTCTGCTTGATTCATGTCAGCCTTGTCCCTGTTCTCAGTGTTGTTGGTGAACAAGTATGTCTACAGTCTACACAATTTTTATATTTCTTGTAATGTTGTTTGGTGTTAATTTGATAATCTAGATTTATAAAATGTCTAATATGTGAAGCTGGTTGAGCATAGCCTTAAGCATCTTATTAACCTTTTCCTCAATCGTTCATTTCCACTTCTTCTTTGGTTTAATTTTCCATTTACAGAAGACGAAGCCTACCCAGCATAGTGTCCGGGGACTTAGAGGACTTGGGTTAACACCGAATATTCTAGCGTGCCGCAGTACAAAGGTTGCATCATCTTCCTTCCTGATGCCTCTGCTTTTTGTAAACTGCATATGCCATGGGGGGGGTCTAATCTTTCGGAATTTTTTATTTGGTTTTAATAGGCGCTTGAGGAGAATGTCAAGACAAAACTTTCTCAATTTTGCCATGTACCGGTATGCAAAGTTAACCCTGTATTCTTTTTCCCTATGTCTTTATGAAGTATTAGTTTCTGTTTCTAAGCATGATGATTTATTTACAGGCTGAAAACATTGTTACTCTATATGATGTTCCGAACATTTGGCACATTCCTCTACTACTGAAAGTAAGTTCTTTCTAGTTCTTCTGAAACTATTTTGGCTGAAGCTGTAGTAACCTAGAAATTCTAAATAATTTGTTGTTTTTTGTTTTCCATTTTTTCCTTGACCTATAATAGGATCAAAAGGCCCATGAAGCTATCTTGAAAGTATTAAACCTTAAATGGTCTGTCTTGCAAACTCACTTTTCATATGCTGCATAGTTCCTTTCACTCTTTATTTATTATATGATCTCTCCCTCCTGTATTCTTGTAGGCTGTCTTAGCTATTGACTGTATACCAATGTTGATGCTGCAGCATCTGCCCTTACTCCTCTACTATTATATTGACATTTCTATGATCTGCAGTGTTGGCAGGAAACCTGATTTGGGGGAGTGGAAAGCCAGGACTAAGATTTGTGATGTGTTACATGATACTGTGAGTCTCAAGCTTTTCACACAATATTTCTCTTCTTTTTTTTTTTTTGTCTGTATAATTCCAAGTACCATGCTCTTAAATCTTAATTGTAAATAACAGGTTAAAATTGCCATGGTTGGAAAATACACTGGTCTTTCAGATGCTTACCTCTCGGTTTTGAAGGTGAATGCTTTGTTGCTCAAAAATATGCAAATATCTGTATGCTGTTTTTGTCATGCTTCCTTTAACAAACAGTACAAACGGTTTTTTTTTTTTTTTAAACATTCCTTTTAACAAAATGCTATATGCTAATACGATACTCATGATTTTACTTGTCCACTAGTTTATGAGCTTCCAATTAATGATGTCATTTTCTTTTGTTTCCCTTTATTGTATTTCAAGAGAGTCAAGATCAGTATATGATCCTCATTATTGACATTTTCCTTGGTTCTTTCTCATTTTGTGTTGCAAGCTGTATGACTTTTTACTCCAAAGTTTTATTCACTTTGCCGGGTCTTACTGTCCAAGTAAAATATACATTTTGAGATCATAAATTTCTTACCCAAAATTTAATTGTTGATTTATTAATTGTAAAAAGTAAGTCTCTCATTCCTTGGACTCTTCAAATTTACCCTAAAATTTAAAATTTAACTTATTCATCTTAAAATGTACAAGTCTCTCTCTCTCTCTCTCTCTCTCTCTCTCTCTCTCTCTCATTCCAAGTAGCCTTTCATATCAATGTATTCAACAATTAACTCAAAAGGAATTACCCTCAAGTTTATGTATATATACTTTATAAATTCAGGATGTTGAATCAAGTCTATTCTAAAAGTTATTATGTTATAAATTAGATTATGATGTTTTAGGTTGTTGTTATAGGCTCTTTTGCATGCTTCTGTTGCTTGTCATCGGAAGCTTATTGTAGAATGGGTTGCAGCTGGTGACCTGGAAGATTCTACTGCAAAAGAGGTAAGTAGATACTGTTTTCAGTGGTTTAAAAATTTCATGATGCCAATAAATATATGTATTGATTTGTTTTTACCTTGTAGGCGCCCGATGTTTATAAAGCGGCATGGGAACTTTTGAAGGTAATTATTCTTTATGGAATGATTGGCTTGAATTCGTCATTTGAGTTGATGTTTTATTGATTATATTTTGAGTTTGTCCAATTACTTTGTCCATTGGGCCATCTGACTACTTACAATGCAGGGTGCTGATGGCATTCTTGTTCCTGGAGGGTTTGGTGACAGAGGGGTGCAGGGAAAAATTTTTGCGGCAAAGTATGCTCGTGAGAATAAAATACCATTCCTTGGCATTTGCTTGGGGATGCAAATTGCTGTGATTGAGTTTGCACGTTCAGTTCTTGGTTTGTGTGATGCAAACAGCACAGAGTTTGATCTTAAAACTTCAAATCCTTGTGTCATATTTATGCCAGAGGTACGTAATTTTGGCCTGAGTTTTACAAAACTTTGTATTGATCTTTCGTTGTTTCTATGTTTTATCGGCTAAAGTCTCTCTTTCTCTTGGACAGGGTTCAAAAACTCATATGGGAGGAACTATGCGCCTTGGATCAAGGAGGACATATTTTGAGGTTGCTGACTGCAAATCTGCAAAATTGTGAGCACTTATGACTTGAACATATGTACTTACACGTCAGATTGCCTCAAGATAATATATTTGTTTAATATACACTTATATGATTTGGAATTGTGTATAGGTATGGCAATGCAAGCTATGTTGATGAGAGGCATCGACATAGATATGAGGTAATTGTCCCTAAGAGAGCACGTGCAGCCACATTATCCATATTCTTCTCTAAATGGTGAGGTTTCTTAACTAAAATAATAATGGGACTTGTGTTATGTAGGTCAATCCTGATATGGTATCACAACTTGAAAATGCTGGTCTATCGTTTGTTGGCAGAGATGAAAGTGGACGGCGCATGGAGGTAAGTTTTTATGAAAGCAGGGGGATTATAAGAATATTTGGTCACTAGCAATTTATTGCTGCTGTATTATACCTGCAGATTGTTGAACTGCCCAGTCATCCGTACTTTGTTGGTGTTCAGTTCCATCCCGAATTCAAGTCCTGGCCAGGGAAACCTTCTGCACTTTTCTTAGGTATACAAACTGCTATGAAATTATTTAATGCATGCTAAGTTGGTGAGTGTACTTGAGTGCTTATCATAAGCTGTGTTATGTAACAGGACTCATAGCAGCAGCTTGCGGGCATTTAGAAACAGTCCTAAAGGGCGGGCATGCGAGCAGCTTATCGAATAACGGGTTGAGTAACGGAAAAGCATCGGTGAAAGTCCACCAAAACGGAAACACAATGAAGTCATCCAATGGATCACTGAATGTGGTATATAGTAATGGAAACGGGAATGGTGTGCACTACTAGTAATGTGAGTAACTGTGGCTTGGCTTGTGCTCTTCTGGTATCAAGCTTTTGAGGGGTTTTGTTTTTTAATAGGCTTCGGTCATGTCTGTACAGCTGTTGAGTAAGGGTAGATGCTTTAGCTCCCAATGGACGAAGCTGGATTTTGAGTCTTTGAATGGCATATATATATATATAAATATATGTTTTAGCTGTATGGGCCTGAGAGTGTAGCATGGTCGTCCACATTTCCCTCAGGATTTTTGGCCGTTTTTGAAGAAGAGAATCAATCTATTAACGCTTCGTAGTTCCCAGTGGACTTGGATTTGGAAGGCCAACAAGTGCAAGCTGATTGGCACGTTTAAATGTTTTGAATCGAGTTCAGTTTATATCTTTATTTTGTTCGTTTTATGTATTAAAAAGGTTGATATGTTTGGATTCTTGATTAAGGTATTTGAGTGCCTGCCAGTGGTTTCATTTTCTGCTATACTGTTTACATGAACAATTTCTTCTGGTTTTTGCTAAATCAATTGTCAAGAATTTTAGAGAGAGATCCTGATTGTTTGCCAGTAACATGAAATCAAACCCAAAGCAAAATAAAAGAGGATCATGCCATTATTTGATTTTTACATAAAAACATTACAAAGGTGGTGCAAGTGGAAGGGAGGCACTAGGCAGTGCCAGTGGCACCTATATCCTGCTTGTTATCATTATCTTTTCTAGCAGCACCAAAGACGGGGCCTCCTTGACCAGCAGCATCTTGGACCTTGTCCTGGAGTTGATCAATCTTGATCCCACGCTCGTCTTCCTTTGAACGCAGCTCTGTCTTGGGCCGGTTCGAGTCTTGCACTGACTCGTAAGTTGTTGCCGTCGTTGCACCTGGTGGCTGTGCTCCTTGTGCTCCAGACATGTTTTATCTCAACATAAACAGATTGATCCTACTTTTTATACAACAAGAGAAGATGAAGGCTCCACGTGTCATTCATGTACCATAACACATGTCATGTCCAGCTCCCTTGTCTATCTCAGAACCATCCGGAATCAGTAACTAAAACAAATACAGTAGTAACAAGGAGCAATGAATCATCACTTTCTGTAAAGTAAAACCAATACATTCGTTGATTGACAAGCTCAAAAATCAAAATATAGCATACACAGCCAAGCTAACAAAGAATCCTACTAAAGCACCAGCTACTACTTCAACCTCAGTGTGCCCAATTGATTCTTTCAAAACAATACTTGTTTCTTTAATATCATCATCATCTGCCAACCCAGTTTTCTCATAAGATTTTAATAAAAGAGGGGGAGTATCAGTATTTGTTGAATTTGATGCATCCTTGGCCATATTCAATGTGGATGCTGCTCCTCCTTGTTCACCATCAATCAAATCTCCATCCTTGGTCTTTGGTACCAGCACTCTGTTTAGTGTTCTTGCATGAATTCCTACTTCTCTTCTCACCCCCTGCAAAAAGTATTTTAACTTTGCTGTCAGACCATATTATCCTATTGATTGACTAATTATGGAAAACAAATTCCTACTAATGCTCAACAGATACATACTTTCTATTAATTCAGCTTCTGTTTTAACTTGATCTATCTACTATGCTTATTTGTTACTAACCAGTGCTGCATTATTCACATATGAAGCTGATGACAATTTTGGTCAAGCATTAACAACTAATCTCATTTAGAAAATTGTGTCTATTGCAAATGAATCAGCAGCAAGACTGGTGAATGGTAAATTTCTAATGACTTGCTTGAGCTTAGATAAATACTCAGTTCAATCAAAGATAATTTTGATATGTGGGCATTAGCAATATACAGTCTTTTACATTATGTTTCTCAAGCTAATGATATTAAAAATTGCGTTGTTTCTCACAAAAATCTAACTGAACTAAATGGAATTTAGTCATGGAAAAGCTGGAGATGAACTAAGAGAAGCTTGAGGGATTGGAAAAGAGGTAAAGTAGCCCCTTTGGTAAGCCTTGAAGCATCAACTACTAAACTAGTCATGTATTGACATCAGATTGCTCTTCAAGGTCAGATTGAAAAATGGTTGCAAACTCATTTGCAATCAAAAGATTGTATGATTAAAAATTCCATAATAATAAGGCATCAGTGAATCACTGAGAAAGTTTTGAAAAGACATTAATAAATAAACACAGTAACTGAAGACCATACCTGGGCGTCATACATGACAAGGCTAGCATAGACCACAGTTAAGCCAAAAATTGAATCAGAGAAACCCCTGCAATCAAACAATACATAGAAATCAAACAAAAGGGAGATGCTTTACTAAGGGAAATCATCATCAATTTGACAAAGTACCTTTCAAGGGCAAGACAAGTTGCAGCAGCCACAACAGACTAATATTCATGAAGCAAAAAGGTCAAATAACAAAAAAAAAAAGAAAAAAAAAAAGAAAAAAGAAAAGGGTTGAATGGATTGAAGTACATACAGAGGAATGAGTAGAAGGGAAGCCTCCGGCTTGAATGGTAGCCTTTAAATCAAACTGTCTGCCATATAGGAGAGAGCCTGTGAATGGCTTCGAGAGCTGCCCAATTGCTGCTGACACCCCAGCTGCTATCAACACCTTCATTTACAACCCAGATAGATGAGGAAATGCAATGTCAATTACTAAAGCAGTGGAGGAGACTGGAGAGAGACCAACCTTGTTATGGACGATTTCAGCAATATCCTCAGCTCCAACTTTGATAAGGCAACAAGGGGCTCTTTTCAAGTGTTTGAAACGATTGTTTTTGGGATATGAAAAGGCCAAGGAGGTCTTGTGGTTGTGGGACGACAGAGCACAAGAATTAGGAGATGTGCTACACTGCAATACCATGTTATCCGTGTGTGCGCCTTTGTTTCCTCTCCTTACCAGTTACTGTAATAGTCTTTTGTTGTCTTCCTTTTCTCTCGGCTGGTGGCTCCCACGAAGCTTTCGCTTCATCTGTCCAAAACTAAAAGCCTAGTCTTATGAGTTGACTTCATCGTTTAATAAATGTTTCATCAGGCATCAGTCGATTAATTAATCATTTAATTATTTGATAAATGAAATGAAAATCTGAAGCTTTTATTGGGATTTTGTTGCTTTACACCACAAGCAGTACTTCGTTTTACCTTTTGTTGGTAATCCATTCAATTTATTCAACATTTCAACTTCAATAAAACAGAGTAAATAAACATAAATTCCTCATAAATATACAAAGAATATACGATAATTGTGACCACTCTCACAGTCTCACAAATGTTGATACTGCACCAACAGGTGTTATTAAGTTGGTAATATGCGCCCGATGATTATTCATCCTATTTGCTAAATGAATAAGAGAGTAACATATTTAATTCCTTTATTGTCAATACTGAGAGTCTAAGGCCAACAGTAGTACATCCGACGCTTATTCTTCTAGCCAAACCTGCAACAATAATGATATCTGCAATTAGCTTCAAGCTTCAAATGCCAAAAAGGGTTATATATCTAACAATCTTCATAAGACTATAAAAAACATTATAAAAACAAAAAAAGACTTATCTGTCACGTAGTTATTATGCGTAAAATATATGAAATAAAGACAAATGGAGATTCTATCTAGTTGAATTTTGTTCGCCAACTACAAAACATTGTAACGCTAGGTAAGATAACAGTAGTTGAAGACCAAATAACTGATAATGAAAATTATGATTAACACTACATGAATGCATTTAAGTAAATTAGCCCTAGAGAGGAAGATGTGGCAATAGCCGATGATCGAGAAATACCTAAACAGTCAATTTGGACTTCTTAGATCAATTCTCAATCAAGACTTTCAGATTAATGAGGATGTTAACCATAATAATATGATAATGAACAAAATTCTGCCGCTCTAACCACAAATTCCTTTGTTTCCACATCTGAATTCTAGAATTCTTGATTTGCAAACTCACCCTATATCACCCTTGCATGATGCTTTAGCTAACTTGTAATGGCTGTATCATCCACCTTATAGAAGGGCGTGTCACCTCAGCGACAACCACATCATTTCTAATTTACAAAACATTTCAAACTTACATTGCCTCGAAAATGGCAGCAGTTGTATAAGTTATACACTTATACATAGCCTTAATGCACAGAACTGAACCTCAAACTAAGTATTTCATATTTACAAGTTTCCTCATTAAAAGAATATCCATGACTAAGATTTTACTTTTGGCATCAGTTTGTCGCAGCCAACAGAACGGCAAACTGGCATTAACACCAGACAATGAATCTAACAATTTCCCATTCATTTACCAAAAAAAAAAAAATCAAACTCTTTTCCCACCACTCCATTTTTTATCATCAAAAGGAGTTGACAAGTGAAAAAACAAGAAAATACAGAAAAGAAAGCATTACTGTAAATATATTTACAAGTTAATACCATACCTGAATTGAACCAAACTGTCGTGTCGTCAGGATTTTACAATTTAGCTTTGATGAACAGTCTTGCTCTCAGCTCGGCAGCAACAGCATCAATGAACTCTTCAGTGTTCAGATATTGTGCCCTCGGAACCCTACAGAAAATATGAAATTTTTTCTATAAATAAACTTGAGCAACCGCAAAACATTCGAAGTAAATATCTTTTTGAAGTACTCACTTAGGCCCATGAATAAGAAGTGCAAGATCCTTAGTCATCTTCCTTGATTCAACAGTTCCAACACAAGCTGCTTCCAGTTTCTCAACAAAATCCAGTAGTTGGGCATTTCCATCCAACTTTGCCCTGACAACATATAATTATGCTCAAGGTTTTTTTTATTTTTTTTTTATCTAATGTTTCAAAAACTTCGCATTGAAAACCATTCCGTAAGATACTACACTTTTGTTTTTAATATTTAAGCTATAAATGCTAATGATTAGGGTAACGCAACATCAGATCTTTACCTATGTGCAAGACCTCGCGACCAAGCAAAAATGGATGCTATGCTGTTTGTGCTGGTTTCACCTCCTTTCTGATGAACACGGTAATGGCGGGTAACTGTACCATGAGCAGCTTCGGCTTCGATGGTCTTTCCATCTGGGCATACCTGGAAGCCAATTCAACTTCCTTCTAAATATCCAACATGAAGATAATGAAGGAAAAAATCAAGGGATACAACACCTGGTAACAGTAATGAACATAGCATATTTTACCAGTACTGATGTCATCAGCCCCAGAGATCCAAATCCTGTACCAATGGAAACAAATTTCTTGAAAGGTCAAATAAAGTTTCAAAACCAAGGCAGCAATCCTCCACAAAAAAAAAAAAAACCCAACTTTTCATTCACTCCTCAGGAGAGAATTAGCAAGAATCACATAAAATATGTTTCTTAGCGGTCATCGTCACGAACTGACACACACCTTGGGCTAAGAAGTCACTCTGCACATCCCCATCATAATTTTTGCATGCCCATACATAACCTCCTTCGCTTTTCAGAGCATAAGCAACCATATCATCGATAAGGCGGTGTTCATACCTACAATCCAACAACTCAAGTTATCGAAGAATAATGTAAACCACTTAAACTAGCCACCATGCTGGGCAATGTCTCTCACCATATTCCTGCGGCCTCAAACTTGGATTTCCATTGAGATTCATAGACTTCCTGAAATATGTCCTTGAATCTTCATAAAAGTGAAAAGTAAGAAAGTCTCAACACATAATATTAAGTTAAGCAATACGATTTCGACATAAGATAAAAATGAAAAAGGATGTATAACAACTGAAAATGATGCAGCCTGAGAGTTTCCACAAACAACAATGGTTTTCTCTCCAACCAAACTACAACCATAGGAAACATTTAAAATGGTTTTGAACATAGGAAAAGATGATATAATGATATAAAAAATCCTGACTAGGTAAATGCATACCTTCCATCGTATAATTTAAGAATGGTATTTTTTGTGCTAAGATAGAGGGGCCATTTTTTCTGGTAAGCAGTGCTCATTGAAGCCTCAGCAAAAGCACGAATAGACTGTTTGCCAATTCAAGCAGAATGACAATAATTAAAGGCCTCTAGAAGCTTAGTCAATTGGCTACTGTGCAAGAAGTAAGAACGAAGAAGGAAAAAAAACACATTTGCTTTATATCTACCTCATCAGTGTTAAACATGGACAAGGCCACACCTCCAGCACCAGTGAAGTTAAAAACCTCTAACTCTGACTTTTGATCATGGCCATCTGGTACTGCAAACATAGCAATTGCCTAAACAAGATGCAACCATTGGAAAAAAAAAAAATGAAAAACTACCATAAAGGGAAAGAAAGCAAAGTGTGGGTTCCTGAGCAGCAACTGTGCAATCTCTGTCAATAGTAACATTTATGTTTTGAAAAGGAAGGCTTACCAAAAACTAATTTAAGTTTCCCGGGTCCTTTTATAACTGTATCAGTTGCTCGGTACTGATCACCAAAAGCATGCCTTCCAATGCAGATTGGCTTGGTCCATCCTGAAAAAGATGATACTTGAGATTTTCTTGTCTCCTTTAAATTATAAAAAAGAAAAGGACTATAAAGAAATCATGACAAACCTGGAACAAGTCTGGGGACGTTTTTACAAATAATTGGTTCTCTAAACACAGTACCTGAAAGATTCGTTGGGACCTAACAGGTTCAATTCAAATAAGGAAAGAGTAGAAAGCGAAAGAAAAATAGCATAGGGTGGGTCGAAGGGTTACTGACCATTTAAGATGTTTCGAATGGTACCATTTGGACTCCTCCACATATTTTTCAAGTTAAACTCCTTAACCCGAGCTTCATCTATTGGAATTTGGAAACCAGTTTGTCAATGTTCACAAGTAAGTAATATGCCAAAAAGTTAAAACATGTATACCTGGAGTTATAGTTGCACACTTAATTGCTACATTATACCTACAATCACAAAGACAAAAGTTTGACACAGAGAGAACAACAAGAGTGAGTATGTAACTTGATCAAAGGAATGGAATATGGACATACTTGAGAGTAGCTTGAGCGCTTTCTATGGTGACTTGATCATCAGTAGCATCACGATTGGGAAGGCCAAGGTCAAAATACTTGATGTCTAACTCCACAAACGGAAAAATAAGCTGACACAATATCATTAGAGTATTAGATGACGGAAATTCAATCAAAGAAAAGAATGAAAAGAAATACCTTATCTTTGATGGATTTCCAAATAACTCGAGTCATTTCATCTCCTGAAAAAAAAAAAAAAAAAGATGGATCAATTCCAATTCTCTTGCTTGTGCAAACAAATAAAAGGGGGAAATGACTGACCGTCCATCTCGACGATGGGGTTGGCCACCTTGATCTTCTCGAATTCCATTTCTCTGCTTCGATGATTCTCAGTTCTCACTCTGCTGATACCTGCCTGATATGTTCTTTTCAATATTAGTTTCAGATTAATAAAAGACGGACTGACACGAGGCGTTTAACTAGACACTACACGACAAAACAAAAACACTAGTTGGTTACTATACCTAGTATTATGCGCACGTACGGTGGCCCAACTCAGTCGGGACAACATTGGAAAGTATTTCCGATTCCCACTTGTTCACTTCATCATCTTGATTCTCATTGTATTTAATTCTTCTTTTCTTTTATAGGTCCCATTTTTTATTTATTTATGATATTTAACCAAAATTTGTACCAAGTTTAAGATTATACAAAACTTTGTTTCTACTTTACACTATGCTTTGCTTGCAGCCAAGTGTGGAATTATATTTGACACACAAAGCCATCATAATTCAACAAGAGAGTTTTAAATACTTATCAATCGCTTTCACACAAATAATTGTCTAACTTGATCAAATGAACTCTTTTTGTGTTCAAGGATACATCACAAATAACACAAGAGTCATACAAGATGCCCAACTATATATGCATTGAGGAAGACATGAGTCTATCAGAGTTTCCGGAGCGTAGCTCTTAGATGTGGTTGAAGACTCGTAAGATTGGTACCCATTTCGACCACATAACTTAATTCTTCATTAACCAACTCAAAAACTCGACTTATCTCCCTCACCTGCATCACAAAATTAATAACAGTCGTCATGATGATAACTAACCAAACTGTACAATAGTTAACTCTCAACAGTCATAAGTCATAACCAATCTCCACTGCACAAAACTAAAAAAATATGTAATAGATGTATTTATCATAATACAGAGCAGACATGTCCATCTGTCGATATGTTTCAAACAAGCAACTGGAGGTACTAACACTAACAGATATCTCCATCTATTGCATGTCTCTATCTTTCTATTCAATGATCTTCACATCTTTACAGCACCACATAAAATAGTTCTCTGCTAACCACTTTTATCATATCTGTTTATATGGAATGATGAAAAAATGATCCAGATTCTTTTAGCCAATACATGCCGTGTCTAGCAACAGACACAATTTGGTGGAGAAACTATCAAGGGAGTAGATATTCTAAAAGTGGGAACAAGATGACATGAGTAGCATACGAGGGGATAAAGTCAAAATTCCTACTGTACAAATAAGCGATGGGGATGGGGAGGTAACCGCATGAAATTTAACAAGTGACTGAAGTTGATTCATTTTACAACTCACAATGGAGAAATAAAATTTCACTGAAATGATAAATGTGAAAGAGAATGAAGGAAAGCTCTCCTGGCTTCAATAATTCCAGCAACTCCCAAATACCTTTGCTATATATTTGGTCATAATATCCTCCTATATTTATCTGTCATTGCCTCTCAATTCAAAACCAATGTTATAATATAGAAACTGAGGCTCTGTGGAAACTGGAAAGGGCGGCCATTTACAAGTTACAACGATCTCCAAACCATTAATAGAAAAACAAGGATTCATCCAAACAAGTAGAAAGTTCTTCAAAGAAAAGCTCATGAAGCAACCTCTTCACAGCCCACACACTGGTGGATGACATTGGATAAATTGTGATCAAGACTTTTAGACAAGACAATAGAAGTAGAAATATTTAAATTTGAACCAGTGACCAACTAACTATTTTAAAAGATATACACATCCAAGTATTCTCCACAGACCCAAAATAGAAGAGCACTATTTGCAACTTTTTGATTTATATTGATAGGAAGGAATCTCCTATCAATATAGACAGCATAAAAGCTTTTTCCTAAAGTTTGTAGCACAATCATGCCAAAAATGCAATATCCTTTAAAGAAGTAATTAATAATTAGGCGAGAGATAATACATTTTGAAGGAGGAAGTTGAGATAAAAATTACCTTAGAAGCATTCCCCACAAGTTCACTACGAAGCTTAATTACTTTGTCTTGTGCATTATAAGTCCCTTTCTGGAAAGCAGCAGATAATATTCCATTGATAATGAATAATTGTGTAAAAAAGGTAAGAGTTATAAAACTAAATGGCATAATTTTAGCTAGTGGAAGTGGAATTATTAAGAGGGTTGAAGGAAGCAATTGAAATTGAATTATGTATATATATATATATATATAAATACCTGAAGTTCAAGAAGGCCAGTGCTTTGAGCAATGACAAGTTCAATGGTACCATCAGGTTTAGGCCTGAAGAAGCCAGACTCAGCGTGCATGGGTTCTCCAGAACCCAGCTTCCATGTCTTCTGAGTATATGCTATCACTGGCTGAAATGAAGTGAAGCCACCCACATATATAATTGGAAAAAAAGCAATCAAATTTATAGAGAAATAGAAAGAAAGAAAGAAGCTTGCCTTGCCAGAATGAGAGAAAAGGAGCTCCTCCCCGTATTTGAAAGAGTTGATGGTTGGATAGCCACCCTCTCCTTGACCTCTCCATGTCCCCAACAAGTAGGACAGTGGTGCGATTGCTGGGTGCAAATCACCACTACCCATCTCCATTTTCAAACAACCCTCTTTTCTTTCTTTCTTTTTACTCTGATTTTCCCGTCTTTGCTTCTATCTACAAGATATTTTATTTTATTTTATTATATTCCAAAACAGGGAACAGGCCAAAGGGGTGTCTCATCTAGAGATACACATCTGGGATCATCCCCACTTTCTAGACTCTTCCCCCATTTCTCTTCATCTATTTTCTATTTAGGAAAAATAAAAATAGAAAATTTTAGAGAGATTTATATTCATTTTCATTCTTAATTCTCCATTTCCCCGATTTTCTCTGTTTTTTTTCCATTTCCCGTTCCTCCCATGTCTCTATCATACATGGCTATCAATGCATTTATCAACTATGAAAAACTATTTTATTTATAGTTTTTTTCTATTTCCCCGTTCCTTCCAATTTTTTCATTTGACTAAAAATTTATAAATTAAAAAAAAAAACAAACATTCCATTATAAATACGAAATAAAATTCATAGTAGTACATTTTATATAAAATATTTATATATACTTAGGGACTTAAAGGTTTTTAAAAATTAAAAATTAAAAATATATATTATAATTATATTTATATATGTTTGGGGAAAATGATGAAATGAATTGTGGGGGAAAATGGATCTGTCATGTTTTGTGTTTCACTTACAAGTTACAAGCATTCTCCACAATCCACACATTTCACAGTGAACAAATATTTATATGTTTTTATTCTTTTTAAGTAAAAAAAAAAAAAAATTATTTATTTTTGAGATTAATTCTTCCAAAGAAAATTAATTTTTAGATTATAACTTTGAAAGTCAGACACTTATCTATGAATAATGTTAAAGTTAACACATCATATGGTATAACATTAAGTCATTTGAAATCCATTGAATAATTAATAGATTAGATTAAAATGAGGTTGATAAATCTATATTATTAAAAATTTAAACTTAGATAACAGATATGATTTTATTAACAAAGTTAATTGGTACATATCAAGTTAAAAGATTGAACTTTTCAGAGTGTTAAAAGTTGATAAATGAATTGATAGCCATGTATGATAGAGAAATTGATGTTTTATATATAAAGTTAAATGAAAGGTTTAAAAAAAAAAAATGAATGGATATTGTGAAGTTACATTGCAAGCCAAGTTTTAAAGATGAAAAAAAAAAATCATATATCCACGATCTTTGGAAGGATAAATCGGTGATCCACTCATGAGTCATGGCTTGACTTCCATCCCGTCTTGATAGTTGAGACCGTTTCTCCACCTCCACGTTGTTTGTTGTAAACCAATTACAATACAAACAATCCCTTATCTCTTTTTTCATTTTCTTATTTGTTCCACAAATCTCTAGATTAGAATGTGGTTCATAAATCTATATTATTAAATTTTTAAATGACTTATATAACATACATGATTTTATTAACAAAGTTAATTGGTGCATATCAAGTTAAAAGATTGATCTTTTTAAAGTGTTAAAAGTTAAGGTTTAAAAAAAATGGATGGATATGGTGAAGTTACATTGCAGGCTAAGTATTAAAGATGAAAAAAAATCATACATCGCCGATACTAGGGAGGATAAAACGGTGATCCACTCATGAATCATGACTTGACCTCTCTCCCTTCTTGATAGCTGAGACCGTTTCTCCACCCGCACGTTGTTTGTTGTAAACCAATTACAATACAAACAATCCCTTGTCTCTTTTCATTTTCTTATTTGTTCCACAAATCTCTAGATTAGAATGTGGTTCATAAATCTATATTATTAGAAATTTCAATGACTTAGATAACAGACATGATTTTATTAACAAAGTTAATTGGTACATATCAAGTTAAAAGATTGATCTTTTTAGAGTGTTAAAAGTTGATAAATACATAAACAAACATGTATGGCAGAGAAATTGATGCTTTATATATAAATTAAATAAAATGTTAAAAAAAAAAAAGGATAGATATGGTGAAGTTGTATTGTAGGCTAAGTTTTAAAAATGAAAAAAAAAAAAAAAATCATACATCGACGATACTTGGGAGGATATAGCGGTGATCCACTCATGAGTCATGACTTGACCTCCCTCTCGTCTTGATAGCTGAGAGTGTTTCTCCACATCCACGTCGTTTGTTGTAAACCAAACAATCCCTTGTCACTTTTTATTTTTTTTTATTTGTTCCACAAATCTCTAAATGAGAACGTGGTTCATAAATCTATATTATTAAAATTTTAAATGACTTATTTAACTGACTTTTATTAACAAAGTTAATTGGTACATATCAAGCTAAAAGATTGATCTTTTTAGAGTGTTAAAAGTTGATAAATGCATAGATAGGGGCATGTATGGTAGAGAAATGGATGCTTTATATATAAAGTTAAATAAAAGGTTTACAAACAAAATGGATGGATATGTTGAAATTGCATTGCAGTCCAAGTTTTAAAGATGAAAAAAATATCATACATCGACAATATTTGGGAGGATAAAGCGGTGATCTACTCATGAGTCATGACTTGACCTCCTTCACGTTTTGATAGCTGAGACCGTATCTCCACCTCCACGTTGTTTGCTGTAAACCAATTACAATACAAACAATCCCTTGTCTCTTTTTCATTTTTTTTATTTGTTCCACAAATCTCTAGATTAGAATGTGGTTCATAAATCTATATTATTACAAATTTAAATGACTTATATAACAGACATTATTTTATTAACAAATTTAATTGGTAATATCAAATTAAAAGATTGATCTTTTTAGAATGTTAAAAGTTGATAAATGCATAGACATACATGTATAATAGAGAAATTGATGTTTTATATTTAAAGTTAAATAAAAGGTTTACAAAAAAAAAAAAATAAAAAAAAATAAAAAAAAAAAAATAAAATAAAATGGTTAGATATGGTGAAGTTGCATTGCATGCCAAGTTCTAAAGATGAAAAAAATCATATGTTGACGATATTTAGAAGGATAAAGTGGTGATCCACTCATAAGTCATGACTTGATCGACCTCCCTCCCGTCTTAATAGCAGAGACCGTTTTTCCATTTCCACTTTGTTTGTTGTAAACCAATTACAATACAAACAATCCCTTGTCTCTTTTTCTTTTTCTTATTTGTTCCACAAATTTCTTGATTAGAATGTGGTTCATAAATATATTAGAATATGGTTCATAAATCTATATTATTAAAAATTTAAATGACTTATATAACATACATGATTTTATTAACAAAGTCAATAAGTACATATCAAGTTAAAATATTAATCTTTTTGGAGTGTTAAAAGTTGATAAATACATAGACAAACATGTATAGTAGAGAAATGGATGCGTTATATATAAAGTTGAATAAAAGGTTTACAAAAAAAAAAAAAAAAAAAAAGATGGATATGGTGAAGTTGCATTGCAGGCCAAATTTTAAAGACGAAAAAAAATCATACATCGACGATATTTGAAGGAATAAAGTGGTGATCCACTCATGAGTCATGACTTGACCCCCCTTCCATCTTGATAGCTAAAGACCGTTTCTCCACCTTCACATTATTTGTTGTAAACCAATTACAATACAAACAATCCCTTGTCTCTTTTTCATTTTCTTATTTGTTTCACAAATCTCTAGATTAGAATGTGGTTCATAAATCTATATTATTAAAAATTTAAATAATTTATATAACCGACATGATTTTATTAACAAAGCTAATTGGTACATATCAAGTTAAAAGATTGATCTTTTTAGAGTGTTAAAAGTTGATAAATGCATTGATAGTCATGTATGATAGAGAAATTTATGTTTTATATATAAAGTTAAATAAAAGGTTTAAAAAAAAAATGAATGGATATTGTGAAGTTGCATTGCAAGCCAAGTTTTAAAGATGAAAAAAAATCATATATCCATGATATTTGGAAGAATAAAGCGGTGATCCACTCATAAGTCATGGCTTGACCTCCATCCCGTTATAGCTGAGACCGTTTCTCTACCTCCACATTGTTTGTTGTAAGCCAATTATAATACAAACAATCCCTTGTCACTTTTTTCATTTTCTTAGTTGTTCTACAAATCTCTAGATTAGAATGTGGTTCATAGATCTATATTATTAAAATTTTAAATGACTTATATAACAGACATGATTTTATTAACAAAGTTAATTGGTGCATATCAAGTTAAAAGATTGATCTTTTTAGAGTGTTAAAAGTTAAGGTTTAAAAAAAAATGGATGGATATGGTGAAGTTGCATTACATGCCAAGTATTAAAGATGAAAAAAAATCATACATCGACGATACTTGGGAGGATAAAGCGGTGATCCACTCATGAGTCATGTCTTGACCTCTCTCCCGTCTTAATAGCTAAGACCATTTCTCCACTTGCACGTTGTTTGTTGTAAACCAATTACAATACAAACAATCCCTTGTCTCTTTTCATTTTCTTATTTGTTCCACAAATCTCTAGATTAGAATGTGGTTCATAAATCTATATTATTAAAAATTTCAATGACTTATATAATAGACATGATTTTATTAACAAAGTTAATTAGTACATATCAAGTTAAAAGATTGATCTTTTTAGAGTTTTAAAAGTTGATAAATGCATAGACAAACATGTATGGCAGATAAATTGATGCTTTATATATAAAGTTAAATAAAATGTTAAAAAAAAAAAGGATGGATATGGTGAAGTTTCATTGCAGGCCAAGTTTTAAAAATGAAAAAAAAAATCATACATCGACGATACTTGGGAGGATATAGCGGATCCACTCATGAGTCATGACTTGACCTCCCTCTCGTCTTGATAGCTGAGAGCGTTTCTCCACATCCATGTTGTTTGTTGTAAACCAAACAATCCCTTGTCTCTTTTTCTTTTTCGTATTTGTTCCACAAATCTCTAAATGAGAACGTGGTTCATAAATCTATATTATTAAAAATTTAAATGACTTATATAACTGACTTTTATTAACAAAGTTAATTGGTACATATCAAGCTAAAAGATTGATCTTTTTAGAGTGTTAAAAGTTGATAGATGCATAGACAGACATTGTATGGTAGAGAAATGGATGCTTTATATATAAAGTTAAATAAAAGGTTTACAAACAAAATGGATGGATATGGTGAAGTTGCATTGCAGGCCAAGTTTTAAAGTTGAAAAAAATATTATACATTAACAATATTTAGGAGGATAAAGCGGTGATCTACTCATGAGTCATGACTTGACCTCCCTCACGTCTTGATAGCTGTGACCGTTTCTCAACCTCCACGTTATTTGTTGTAAACCAATTACAATACAAATAATCCCTTGTCTCTTTTTCATTTTTTTATTTGTTCCACAAATCTCTAGATTAGAATGTGGTTTATAAATCTATATTATTACAAATTTAAATGACTTATATAACAGACATTATTTTATTAACAAATTTAATTGGTACATATCAAATTAAAAGATTGATCTTTTTAGAATGTTAAAAGTTGATAATTGCATAGACATACATGTATAGTAGAGGAATTGATGTTTTATATATAAAGTTAAATAAAAGGTCTACAAAAAAAAAAAAAATGGTTGGATACGGTGACGTTGCATTGCATGCCAAGTTCTAAAAATGAAAAAAATCATATGTCGACGATATTTAAAAGGATAAAGCGGTAATCCACTCATAAGTCATGACTTGATCGACCTCCCTCCCGTCTTAATAGCAGAGACCATTTTTCCACCTCCACTTTGTTTGTTGTAAACCAATTACAATACAAACAATCCCTTGTCTCTTTTTCATTTTCTTATTTGTTCCACAGATCTCTAGATTAGAATGTGGTTCATAAATATATTAGAATATGGTTCATAAATCTATATTATTAAAAATTTAAATGACTTATGTAACATACATGATTTTATTAACAAAGTTAATAAGTACATATCAAGTTAAATATATTGATATTTTTGGAGTGTTAAAAGTTGATAACTGCCTAGACATGTATAGTAGAGAAATGGATGCTTTATATATAAAGTTGAATAAAAGGTTTACAAAAAAAAAAAAAAAAAAAAGGATATTGTGAAGTTGCATTGCAGGTCAAATTTTAAAGATGAAAAAAAAAAAAAAAATCATAGATCGACGATATTTGAGAGAATAAAGTGGTGATCCACTCATGAGTCATGACTTGACCTCCCTTCCGTCTTGATAGCTAAAGACCGTTTCTCCACCTCCACATTGTTTGTTGTAAACCAATTACAATACAAACAATCCCTTGTCTCTTTTTCATTTTCTTATTTGTTTCACAAATCTCTAGATTAGAATGTGGTTCATAAATCTATATTATTAAAAATTTCAATGACTTATATATCAAACATGATTTTATTAACAAAGTTAATTGATACATATCAAGTTAAAAGATTGATCTTTTTAAAGTGTTAAAAGTTGATAAATGCATAGACATACATATATAATAGAGAAATGGATGCTTTATATATAAAGTTGAAAAAAGGTTTACAAAAAAAAAAAAAAAAAAAAATTGATGGATATAGTGAAGTTGCATTGTAGGCCAAGTTTTAAAGATGAAAAAAAATCATACATAGACAATATTTGGGAGGATTAAATGGTGATCCATTCATGAGTCATGACTTAATCTCCCTCCCGTCTTGATAGCTGAGACCGTTTCTCCACAGCTCCACGTTGTTTGTTGTAAACCAATTACAATACAAACAATCCCTTGTCTCTTTTTCATTTTCTTATTTGTTCCACAAATCTCTCTCCCCATCAACAAACATTACACCAATATCATGAATCTCTTTATCTCAATCAAACCCACCATTTGTATGTACTTCCCTTTTGTTTTTGCATTCCCCACTTCCTGGTTTGTTCTGCATTCCCCAGTATTTGTTTCTTTTTCTTTTTATGAATGATGTTTTAATTGTTTGGTTTAGAAGAATTAATTAACACTGTCAATGTTTCTTAATTTGTGTGGATGTTTTCCATTGAATATTGAATATAAAGAATGAAACTGGAGTCAATCTTTGAATATATTTAATTCATTGATGGAATATTACTACCAACTTTGTTGCTGTTATGATCTTTGTGTATCATTTCATTTCAATAAACGACGTGCCCTCCATTTCAATACACACCAATCATGGCATGCACACACACATCATGTACTGATTGCAATTACCACCTCTTGATCGAGTTGATAGGAGTTGCATCATGTCAACATTTTGTAGAAAGTGTGACTGATCTAGATTGCATGCTATTGCTAGCTAATGCTTGTTCCATTTCAACTTTGATTAGGAATATTCGTTGTTATTGAGGTTTTCTTGTGTTCCTCCCTTTGATGTCATCAAACCCGATCAACATTATGCTCGACTCCTCCGAGGTACGTAACTCTTCTTTCTTCATTATCTGTTTCCTTAATTACATACATTTTCCTAGTTGAAAAATGTTAATTAGAAGCTTTGATGCAGTTGAGCTACAAAACATCAGAAGAAGCACCATGTGATTCCCAAAAGATGGTGGATTCAGGGGAAACAACACTGCCTCACCTGAAGAAGAACGCGGATCGCAAAGCTAAACTTATGACTGTTAATTCAGCTCATGGTTCACCAAGAAAGTCAGAATTTAAACATAGTATTTCCAAGATTAATGAAAATGTAATATGTAACCCTCACTTTGATCCCAAAAAGATGGATCCTCTTAACAAGCCAATCTCTAATCAACGCAAAAAGCCATCAAATTCTGAAATCACAACAGGTGCTACCACCAATTCAATGACCAATCATGGACATGCAAGTGGAAATAGCAGTCGTAGCGACAGCTTAGAGAGCTCCACTGCACCTCTCAGGCCTCACACTGGTGGTGATGTACGATGGGAGGCCATTAATGTGATGAACTCAAAATGTTCAATTGGTCTGAGCAATTTCCGGCTTCTTAAGCGCCTTGGCTATGGAGACATTGGTAGTGTGTATCTTGTGGAACTCAGAGGAACCACTGCACACTTTGCTATGAAAGTGATGGACAAAGCTTCTCTTGCAAGTAGAAATAAGTTGTTGAGAGCACAGACTGAAAGGGAAATTCTTGGACTTCTTGACCACCCATTTTTGCCAACTCTATATTCTTACTTTGAGACTGATAAGTTCTATTGCTTGATCATGGAATTCTGCAGTGGAGGCAATCTCCATTCTCTTCGACAGAAGCAACAGCACAAGTACTTTACAGAGGAGGCTGCAAGGTTACTTTCTTTTTCTCTTATATATATATATATATATATATATATATCTCTTGCAACTACATTACTTGTATGCTGATATATATATATATATATGTGAACTCTACCACCATTGCATTGGCAAATACACTTGAATTGACACCATAAACATCAGAAACTGTTCCTGTTGTAGAAAATTCAAGAAGAAACTTGTTTAAATAATTATAAATAGATAGCAGGATACACAGAAAGAAAACCATTGAATAATTGGATTTATAGCAAGTGGTGTTGCAACATTAATTAAGGTTGCTTCTGTACATTAAATAACAAAGAGTGATCACCTAATCAAACAATTCTAAATAAATAGAATTCATAGAGGGCCACCATGTTCCTCCTCAATAGTTTTTTCATGCACAGATACATAACATAGGTATAAATTCTACGGTCCACAGGACTGTTACTTAGTGTTTACATTTTGGATATTGGACTAAAGTAGAAGAAGCCTAGCTTATATATGTGGATTTTGTTGTGTTGAACAGGTTTTATGCATCAGAGGTGTTGTTAGCACTTGAGTATCTGCACATGCTAGGCATTGTATATAGAGATTTGAAGCCAGAGAATGTGCTGGTAAGAGATGAGGGTCATATCATGCTTTCGGATTTTGACTTATCGCTTCGTTGTTCTGTCAGTCCGACACTAGTGAAGTCTTCATCTGTTCATCATGTATACAATGGTAGTGGTGGTGGTGGTGGGATTTTAAATGATGAGCTTGCAGTCCATGGTTGTATGCAACCATCAACATTTTTCCCACGCATTTTGCCTTCTAAGAAGAATCGAAAATCTAAATCAGATTTTGGGCCTTCTGCTACTAGTGCACTGCCAGAATTGATGGCAGAGCCTACGAATGTTCGATCAATGTCATTTGTGGGTACACATGAATACTTAGCTCCTGAGATCGTTCGCGGAGAGGGTCATGGTAGTGCAGTGGACTGGTGGACATTTGGTATCTTCTTATATGAGTTGTTGCATGGCACAACACCATTCAAAGGACAAGGAAATCGTGCAACACTTTTTAATGTTGTAGGACAACCATTGAGATTTCCAGACACTCCACAAGTGAGTTTTGTGGCTCGTGATCTTATAAGAGGACTTCTGGTGAAAGAACCACAAAAAAGAATTGCTTATAAAAGAGGTGCTACTGAAATCAAACAACATCCATTTTTTGAGGGAGTGAATTGGGCTCTAGTGAGATGTGCAATGCCTCCACATGTACCTGAACCTGTAGACTTTTCACTTTTTGCTTCCAAAGAGACAGCCTCTGCACCTGCTGCAGTAGACAACAAGAAGATGGCAACAGCAGAAACTGTAGCTGATAAAAACAGTGGTAGTCCTAAAGATTCCTACGTAGAATTTGAGTATTTTTAGGAACAACAAACATTCTTTACTTTTTGATTATAAAAATGCATTTTTGGTTGGGGATTATATTTACTTTTGTACAAAGAACAAAGAATGGATTTATTTGTTGAAATTAAAGCTGATTATATATATATATATGACCAGAATTTTAATCTGTCATTTCTAGATGAGAGAAGCAATAACCACTACTGTATATGTAGAAATGAGAATGAATTTGTTCCAAATTTGAATGCTGTTCTAATTGGTTATATATAACTATTTGCACTTGATCTCTCTTATTCATGTTCTGTCTTGTTGAGGCAAAAATGCTACAATTTCCCATGAATGATGTAGAAAAAAGAGAATATTTGTTAGGTATTCATGTTCTATCTATCACGATTCATGATATAGAAGATCCAGACAATGTATCTAGTGATGATGTTCAATGTTTACCACCAAAATGAAATTGATTTGGACTAGTAAGTAATAAAAACGGTGGTCAAATAAATCTCCAGGTAACATGGCAAGAATTGTGGTACTAAACTCATGATCATTTATAGCTGTATCCAACTTGTGTATCAAACGGTGATTATACAAATATTACCCGCCATGCAGCATATATTAATCATTTATTTCAAGTAATTATCCAGCCTTGAGAATATATGATCTGAGTCTGAGCAATGCAAGCTTTGACTAGCAAATCATTATTCTATAATTTACATGAGGGACTAGTGTACATGTTTCATGTTTGTTTATTATCAATAAAGTCAACTTACCATTGTTACTAGTACATGGATCCAACTACATCATGACATAGCTGATTACTGATGCCGGCTTGGCCATTGAAATTAAGGAGTAGAAGCAAGATATATTGAAGTTCAATCAATCAATCATATATAAATTACTTTATTCCATTATTGTTTTCTTGTATAATACAGTGTACTAGCTGTTATCTTGTGAGTTTATATTAACGTCCTAAGCACGAACATTTCGTTGAAAAAGTCTTTGTAATCTGACCCCCACCACCTCATATCTAATATCTTGTGAAGAAAGTAAAAAAAAAAAAAAAAAAGATTAAGATTTAATCTCTGCATTATCTTATTGATATTTTATTTACCTTTAAAATGCAAAATATCACCAACTCTACTCCTCTATAAAATATAA
Organism: Acer negundo; assembly: GCA_035582765.1. Lineage (NCBI taxonomy): Eukaryota > Viridiplantae > Streptophyta > Magnoliopsida > Sapindales > Sapindaceae > Acer > Acer negundo. The sequence goes on from CM069241.1 coordinate 54,912, forward strand.
ATAAATTAATAAAATCTTGTAACAGTGAAAAGAGAAATATTTGTGAATTGACAACCATGCATGATTATGATGATGAGTCTGAGCCAGCTGGGCCGTGTTGAGTAAGTCCACTTTATGACCGACTTTTTTTTTTTTTTTTTTTTTAGCTTCATTTTGTCAATAGTTGAATACTCTAGAGCCTTCAATGAATTTTGTATGGCAATTATTACTACACTATCTACTATTTAATAATGCTCTTTCACACTTACATTTGGGCTTGTCATATTCAACACTACCGCTCCCAACACCCACAAATATCTCACTAATATAATGTTCTTATTCATATCGGTGCTTACTAATTTAAATGCATTGGTATATATGGACTATTGATTATATAACAGTTTTAATAAATATATACCTTTTAAATCAAAGTATATAAATCTAATAATCAATATGTAACATACTAATAAAGTTATATCAGTCCGTACTGATTTAAATATTTCTATATATATATATATATAAAAGTCCTTTTTTACATGTTGAATTACAGATCCTAATAATCGTGCATGTGTGATTATGCAGTTGTGTGATAGAAAGAGAGAGACAGGAAATTGGAATATAATTATATTATATTTTACTAACCAATTAAGCCAATTAAGAAGAAAAATCAATATAATAATATAATGTCAAAATCAATTTAAATGACGTGTAAAATGAGTTATTATTACTTAAATTTAGGATTAATTATTTTTGTTGGATGGACAGACCTGTCACAGTACAAGTGTAAGCATATATAAATATATATAGAGCCCCAAACCAAAATAATTGCGCCTCCTCTTTGGTCATTTCCTTAGTTAAGTTGAGCCAAATGAACTTGTCCCAAATACCCCTCTGACCCCTCAACTTTATCTCCTCCTTCTTCTTCTTGTTCAAAAACTCAAAAACCTTATAATGATGAACAGGGTCTTGTTGATCATCTTTTTGATCTCTACCTTTCAATACCAGGCCTCTGTTGTTGCATTTTCTGATACTGCAAGAATAGAGTTACTACATCGGCATTCACCTAAGCTCAATGGCAATGCAAGGCCTAAAACTCAACTAGAGATGGTTAAAGAGCTTGTTCATAGTGACATGACTCGCCAGAAGATGATTTCTCACAAGCGAAGACAGGCCTGTGAAAGTGGAACCTCGTCCTCTATCAACAACAACAACAGCAGCAACACTGCCGTTGAAATGCCATTGCGCGCCGGTAGAGATTATGGAACAGGCCAGTACTTTGTTCAGTTCAAGGTTGGAACACCACCGCAAAAGTTCACCTTGATTGTGGATACATCAACCGAGTTGACATGGGTCAATTGCAGATACCGATGTGGTCGTAATTGTAACAAGAAAAACACAACAACACAACCCCGGTCCCAGAGGAGGGTCTTCAAAGCTGATCTCTCCTCTTCCTTCAAAACACTTCCTTGCTTGTCTCAGATGTGTAAGGTTGATCTCATGAATCTCTTCTCTCTCGCCCGTTGCCCCACGCCCTTGAATCCCTGTGCTTATGATTACAGGTATATATATATATATATATATATTTATTTATTTATTTTTCATTTTCATACTAAAGATTAAAACTTTCCGGTTTCCCATGTTCACATTTAACATTAGAATCCAAAGTTAGCATTTTGATTGTGTTGATAGTAGAGTTGAGTCCCTAATTGCAGAAAAAATTCATCTTTGTAAGAGCTGTGTGTTATTTAATGCAAGTTTGTCCAGATAAGTTTTGATTGGAAAGAAAAAAAGTTGGTTGAATTAGTAATAGTGATAATATTAATAGCTCTAAACTTGTAGTACATGAGATGGAGACATTATGTTTTAATCAATGATGTTCACAATAAAGACTCGACCTCAATTATAGTTTGGCCTTAAGAGTTAGAATCCAAAAAATAAGCAGGCGGCCGAGTCTCAGCCATCCAGATAGATTTTTATGTTAAAGAAACCACAACAGATGGATTTTTAAGTCTTACCTACATCCAGCACAACATTTTAATGCTACTTATTGCTTCACATGACCCACATTTCTCTGTAGTCTGTAATCTGTACCAGCCATAACATCAATTTCCTTACAATCTTACCTGTCTCATTAATGTCCCTTCTAACAATGGATTCATTATTTGCCAAGTTTAAATGCAGGTGGGACGTTACAAACTTTAGTACTGTGCTTAATTTGTTCATTTCTTTCTTTGATTTGGTTAGGTATGTAGACGGGTCAGCTGCTTTGGGGATCTTTGCCAATGAGACAGTTACATTAGGCCTCGCGAATCACATGAAAACGAAGCTAAAGAACGTGCTGATAGGATGCAGCAGCTCTTTCCAGGGCCAGAGCTTCGCCAATGCTGATGGTGTAGTGGGGTTAGCCTATCACAAGTACTCTTTTGCAAATAAGGCTTCTGAGAAATTCGGTGGCAAATTCTCTTATTGCCTAGTTGATCACTTGAGTCACAAAAACGTTTCGAATTATCTCATGTTTGGTTCAAGTAAAAATGAATCGTTATTGTCAGGGGAATTGAGATATACTAAGCTTGAGCTTGGTTTGCTTAGTCCATTTTACGCGGTAAATGTTATGGGAATCTCCATTGGTGGGGTGATGCTGAAAATACCATTTACAGTATGGGATGCGAAGAGCGGGGGTGGTACAGTCGTTGATTCAGGCACAAGCCTAACGTTTTTGACAGAAGCAGCATATAAGCCAGTGATGGCTGTACTAGAGTTGTCTGTGTCGAAATTCGAAAGATTAAATCTGAATGGGTTACCAATGGAATACTGCTTCAATTCAACAGGGTTTGAAGATTGGTTGGTGCCAAAGTTAGTGTTCCATTTTGCAGATGGAGCTAGATTTGAGCCACATACAAAGAGTTATGTGATTGATGTAGCTGATGGAGTGAAGTGTCTTGGATTTGTGTCCCAAAGTTGGCCTGGTTTCTCTTCCATTGGCAACATTATGCAACAGAACAATTTGTGGGAATTTGACATTGGAAAGAGCAAATTGGGTTTTGCTCCCTCTACCTGCACATAAATTTGTTCAGGTCATTAAATTGTAATTCTTTCTGTCTAATTATCCCAATTTTTCACGGTTTTCTCATATTTATATAAGTCTAATGATCAATTATACATGATTTGTATCTTTACAGACATTATAGTAGTAATTCTTGTAATATAATTCCAGAAATGTTGTGTGTTGTGTGTTGTGTTGTGAGCCAGCTGGTAGCTGAGCTGGTGTAGTTGCCTAATTGTGTATGAAAAGTAGAAGCAACAAAGTAACAAAGTTAAAAGAGTTGCTTGTACCAATCACCAATGCCACTCACTCAGGTCCTACATTTTACATACTTATCAACAACACACGATGAAGACAAGTCGGAGATGACAACAAAATGGTGTTCATCAATCATTCAAATACTTTTGTTCCCATTCCCATATATAATGCAGCATCATATTCATATATAACAATGAAATGAATGACTTGTTGCAATTGCTCATACGTTAATATTTAGTTTTCTTTTAAGGAGAAACATTAGCATTCAATTAATGTATTAAACATTCAATGATTGTGTAATCAATGAAGGAGGGACGTGCACGCCTTTGTATTGCTAATAATGCAGCTGCAGGCCATGCATCATATCATATCTGACATCTATATATAAATTACGACAAATTAGAATGGATTTATAGAAATCTCATAAATCAAGGCGCTTTCTCCGCTACCTAATGCCTCTTGTTTGCTTTTTGTAAATATATATATATATATATATTTATATGATTGAGTTCTTGGATTCCAAAATCCAAAGAGAGTAGGTACAAAATCACCCCCAACGTCAAACCCTTATTTTACAGTTGAGATATGATGATGATCACACCTGAAAATGATTGTTATTTTTTTTACCATTGTACGTCGTATATGTGCCGGAACTTGAAGATTAGGCTCTACGAGTACGGTCCGGAATGCAACCTCTACTCAAAGAGAGGGGTTCTTCATTTTGAAATCTCCAACCACCGATACTAAGGATTAATTTCTCATTCTCGAGTTTTCTTTTCATAAAGATTAGTCTATTACCATTAGTCTTTTATACAAGATGAGGTTGACCCAATGGTAAGCCTCTCACATTTATACCATGAGGTTATGGGTTCGAGTCTCTCCTCTTCCCCCAAAACCATAATTATTTATTTTCTATCTCCCTTTTGATGAGATAAGGTTGGTTTGGTGGTAAACCCCTCATATCAGGTTGTGGGTTCAAGTCCTCACCTTCCTAAAAAAAACCTTGAATTTATGTAATATTTTTTAACCATAAGGTGGTTGCCTTGGTGGTCCAAGGCTTGGGATTAAATACCTAATTCCTTGGTTCTACTCTTGACAATTACATTGTGGCCAGCCCTCAGGGAGTTTAGCTCGCTAGTGGAAGGACGAACATGGGGCTAACGTCAACGGTTCGAATCCTACCCAGACAGGAGCACGTTCTGATTTATCCGTTTGCATCTTTGTGATGCCAGGGGTGTATGCCAAGGTTTCCTATTTGTCTTACTCGACGATCCAGCATACAGGCCACGGCGAGTCACGCAGTTGGGGAGGACAGACTAATGGGTGTCTGGACGAAATCCAAAATTCTCAATACCAAAAATAAAAAATAAATAAAAAATAAAAAGATTAGTCTATGACCATAGGGATGAGTTGAGCCCACGATAGCATTCTAGAAACTTTGACCCAATTAAAGATGGACCATACTTACCATTTGACCAAGTTATGGGCCATTCTAGCTTTGACCTAACTACGGACTTGTGCTTTTGGGCTTCCAAGTTTTGCTTTGAAGTCACATTTATATAACCATCTCCGCATTTTATCCAAGCACAATGTATGCAATCAGTGTAGATAAAGGAGGACACGTGGACATCATAAGGAAGGTGAAACGTGGCAGCAGAGGAAGTGCTACTAATTAAATAGAGAATACTTTTAAGTATTACATTCCTTCCCAACATATGACATGTGTTCAGGAAGAAGGTATTTTTGTCTAAACACATGATATCCTTTGAAGGGAGTGAGAAAAATGGACTCAATTAAATAGTGATTATGAATGGATGGATGGGAAATACTTTGCCCCCAAGAAACTCTTGAAAGCTGAAAAATGGTATTTTGAATTATTTTCAGGTTGCTTCTAGTCCTCTCCTCTCCCATTTGACTTGTTTGAAAACTCCAAACTTAAAAAAATATGTTCATTACAAAATTGAACTCTCTTTTCTTGTCTTTAATTATATAAAAGTTACAACTTACAACTTCTAATAGCAATTGTCATTTTCCATTACAATAATTAAATAATTAAGAGAGAAGAGACCTGTGGGGGTGTTGGAAGCTATTATGAAAACTTTATGGGCATTTACACAAATTAAATAAATAAAGGGGAGGTGATGGTGTTGGTGTGGGAGGACAAGTGATTGGGTTAATGATGTAGCAAATATGTACACAAACACAAAGCTTGCCGAATAATTAAATCAAACACTTGTTGGTTTCATCATAATTTATTTAATCTCTATTCACTAAAACAGGCATATTCCAAATGATTTCCTTCCTCGGTAATATCCAATTCTTATCATTCAATCTCAAACTATTGCTACTTTAAATATATTTGCCTTCTTATATAGGTTTCATCTTCTTTGTTTCTTTAAATATTTTGTTTACATTTTGACTCTAATCAAAATAAATTTTTATTTTTAATCTAAATTCCAAAACACACATGAACATAATCATTTTCTTTAATTATTTGTGTTTAAGGTAAATTATTTGCTATAAAGTTTCTTTAATTATAGAAGGATGGTTTTATTTTTATTTTTTAGATTGGTGCTATTGACACATCCCCTGTAGATCTATTTATATCTAACTTTTTAAAATTTTAATTTAATTAAATAATATTAAAAAAAAAATTATTAATTTTTTTTTAATTTCCAAAACTACCCTTTTTATTTATTTTTTAAACTTTTTATTTTTTTAAAACACCTCTTTCATATGAGCATGTCAACCAGATCTGAATTGATATCATGTGAAGTGCTACATTGATCTGTCAATATCAATCCTGAAATCAATTACTAGCAGAGCTAAAACTTGTACATGTATTTATGATGCAATTCTACTATAGAATTGAAGATTCATATCATGAGACATCAAAATGCCGTATGCCGTATGGTTGTTGTAATCGACAGTGTAGAAAGTGTAGCATCAACGTCTTGACAACTCTCGTTTAACTTCAAAATTAAAGTATACACTGCTTTCACTATAAAGCATCAAAACATGTTGTGAAAACAGTCCTTTTCGAGCTTAAACCATCCACAGTATCTCCCATTTACAACACCTCATCTCCGACTTTTTCGGGAGTGCATCATTGATTCATTGTTGCTTTTGAAGACCGTATGATTTGGGTGGCATAAAAATTAACACCTTTTAATGTCAACCGTTTGATTAATCCAAAAGTTGTCATTAAATGGCTCATTTTTTTCTTTATTTTATATAAAACACAATAAAAAAGGAAAATTTAGTTAATAATAATAATAATAAATGAAAAACGAATAAACAATAAAAAAAAAATTGGAGACTTCTTCTTCGTTTTCATCTTTGATCTCCTTTCATCCTAATTTGTTTTAAGGGTAAGGTTGGAATTTTGAAAATATTTAAATTTGGGGTGGACATACAATTTTTAAAGGGTGCAAATATCGCCACCTATTTCGAAAACACAAAGTCCACCAAAATCATTTGAGAGAAAGCTGGACTTTTATGACATTTGATATTAATACCTCTTACCATCAAGTCCACAAAAATCCATGATTTAAGAAAATTCCTTAAAATCTAGTCTCAATTAAATACACCTTGATTATTGTAGACATTTTTAAAATCTCAAATCAATACAGCCGGATTTAGAAGGATTTTTTAAAAGTTCATAGAAATTTAAATTGAATACCACTGGATTAATATAGACTCTTTTAAAGTCTCTAAGTGTTCGAATTGAATATACCAGGATTTATAATGTTCTTAAATGTTCTCAAGAATCTTAATTAAATACACCCCCTTACTTTGTAGGAGATTTTTTTTTCCCTTAAATTGTATGTCTCTTTATGTAATTTTTATAAAGAAAAAAAATACTACATAATTAAAAAAAAATGGGGTATAAATAGACTGGTAGGGGTGTGCCAATGGCACCACCTTTGTTATTTATTTATTTATTTTTGTTTTTTAATTATTGTTAGAAAAATTCATACAAGAAGAAGATTCCAAAAAAAAATAATAGGGGTAATTACCCTAGTCACCTGGTGGCCATCAACTTTTACCATCACTATCAAAATAGCCACAAAATAAGGAATTAGTCTTAAACTGGCCATTTTTGACAAACATTGTTACACTAATGGTCATTCCATCCAATGAGTGGCATTTTGCTAAATAAGTGAATAACGTTAATTTATTTTAGATGGTTTTTGGAAATTAATTTTTTGTTTTTTGAAACAAATAATTATATTTACGGTGTATATACGTATAACATAGTGGAAATGGTGGAAAATGTCACTTTTTTAAACTCATGTGGTGACAAAGTCACTCCTTTAATAAGTTAAGTTTAAAAGGCACCTATTATGGTGAACTACCAAAATTGCCCTTATTTTACACATTTCTCTTTCTTACTTTAAAGTTTTCAGAGCTTTTTTCTTTCACCTTTCTCTATAACAAACCTCCAATGGAAGTTAAACACCATAACCTTATCAAATCATCTTCATTGGATAGAAGATTAAAGCTACAAAATCAATTTAAAAATTGAATTCATTTTTAAAAAATATATTTGAGATATATATATAAATATATAAATTTTTTTTTTCTTTTTTGAGAAGATTAAGGCTACAAAATCTAAAAATTCTAAAAAACATTTTTGAGATAAGTTGATATATATATATATATGTATGTATGTATATGTTTGAGATAAAACACATAAAAAGCTACATGTATATATACACACTAAATATAATTATTTCTAGTGTTCGGAAAAATGTTTACATAATGAAAAAATTATTTTTGATAAATAGGTCCTTTTAAACTTAAGTTAGTAATATCAAAATATATAACATATCTCAAACATATATATATATATATATATATATATATATTTCTTTTTTGAGAAGATTAAGACTACAAAATCTAAAAATTCTAAAAAATATATTTGAGATGTGTATATACTTTTTGAGAAGATTATACAAAATCTAAAAATTCTAAATTTTTGAGATAAGTTGAAATATATATATATATATATATATATATATTCTTTTTGAGAAGATTAAGACTAAAAATCTAAAAATTCTAAAAACATTTTTGAGATAAGTTGATATATATATATATATGTATGTATGTATATGTTTGAGATATGCTACATGTATATATACACACTAAATATAATTATTTGTTTCAAAAAACAAATGAAAAAATTGATTTCCAAAAAATATATAAAATATATATTTTTTTTGAAACAAATAATTATATTTAGTGTGTATATACGTATAACATATCTCAAACATATATATAGGTATATATATTTCTTTTTTGAGAAGATTAAGGCTACAAAATCTAAAAATTCTAAAAACACATTTTTGAGATAAGTTGAAATATATATATATATATATATATATATATTCTTTTTTGAGAAGATTAAGACTATAAAATCTAAAAATTCTAGAAAACATGTTTGAGATAAGTTGATAAGAAATATATATATATATATATATATATATGTATATGTTTGAGATATGCTACATGTATATACACACACCAAATATAATTAATTGTTTCAAAAAACAAATGAAAAAATTGATTTCCAAAAAATATATAAAATAAATTAATTTTTTCTTTTATTTTTTGAAACAAATAATTATATGTAGTGTGTATATACGTATAACATATCTTTAACATATATATATATATATATATATATATTTTTTTTTTGAGAAGATTAAGGCTAAAAAATATAAAAATTCTAAAAAATATATTTGAGATATATATATATATATATATATATAAATTTTTTACTTTTTTGAGAAGATTAAAGCTACAAAACCTAAAAATTCTAAAAAACATTTTTGAGATAAGTTGAAAAAAATATATATTTATATATTCTTTTTTGAGAAAATTAAGACTACAAAATCTAAAAATTTTAAAAACATATTTGAGATAAGTTGATAATATAAATATATATATATATATATATATATATATATGTATGTATATGTTTGAGATATTCTACATGTATATACACACACTAAATATAATTATTTGTTTCAAAAAACAAATGAAAAAATTGATTTCCTAAAAATATATAAAATAAATTAATGTCATCCTCATATTTACGAAAATACCATTTATTGGATGAAATTGGATGGAAATAGATGAAATTTGATGGAATGACCACTAGTGTACTGATGTTTGCCAAAAATGGTCATTTTGAAACCAATTCCTCATTTAGTGGTCATTTTGATAGTGGTGATATAAGTTGATGGTCACCGAGGTAATTATCTCAAAATAATAATAAAGAAAGAAAGAGCCGTCGTATAATTTGATAACAATATGACATGGAAGGCTAATGACCATCCCTTTTTTATTTTGTTTTAAAATCTGGGTTGAGCTTAGGGGATATATTCAATTAGGTTTCTTGAAGACATTTAAAAACATTATAAATCCTGGTATATTCAATTCGGACATTTAAAGAATTTAAAAGAGTATATTAAATTTATTAGTTTCTCTTGTTGTGTTGTTTTGATGGCATATGAAACAGAAAGCAATTGCTTGATTTGATTAGCTGAGTTTTGGTTTTAGTTAGCTGTCTCGATAAAACTGAGTTTCTCTTGTTGTGTTGTTTGGATTTTTTGTAATACCAATTACCAAGTAAAGGTGGAGGAGAAAGGAGGAGGATTTTACTGTGGAGACTTCTTCTCCTCATCTTCCACTTCAACGTACCTACTTATTACATCTTTTGCTCTTCTTTTTCTTTAATTAAGCAATTAATTTGACATACTTGTTAACAATATTTCATGGATTTGACCTACTTCTCGCCGAATCAGATGCTCTTGGTCGTCGACGCCATCCCTTGTCGATCTTCTAATTTCACCATTAAAAAATTAGTCCAAATGAGTTGTAATTATCTCATAATTTGTTTGGTAATAACCCATTTCAGTCTAATTTAGGATTAGTTTTTTTTGGATGGAAACACCTGTCACAATACAGGTGTATCTATATAAATATATATAGAGCCCCCAAACCAAAATAATTGCGCCTTTCTCTTTCAGCCAAATGAACTAGTCCGAAACCCTCAACTTAATCTCCTCCTCCTCCTCCTACTTCTTCTTCTTCTTGTTCAAAAACTCAACAACTTGATAATGATGAAGAGGGTCTTGTTGATCTTGTTTTTGATCTCTACCCTTCAATACCAGGCCTCTGTTGTTGCATTTTCTGATCCTGCAAGAATAGAATTACTACATCGGCATTCACCTAAGCTCAATAAGAATGGCAATGCAAGGCCTAAAACTCAACTTGAGAGGATTAAAGAGCTTGTTCACATTGACATGACTCGTCAGAAGATGATTTCTCACAAGCGAAGACAGGCCTATGAAAGTGAAACCTCTATCAATAACACTTTCGTTGAAATGCCATTGCACGCCGGTAGAGATTATGGAACAGGCCAGTACTTTGTTCAGTTCAAGGTTGGAACACCGCCTCAAAAGGTCACCTTGATTGTGGATACATCAACCGAGTTGACATGGGTCAATTGCAGATACCCATGTGGTCGTAATTGTAACAAGAAAAACACAACAACACAACCCCAGTCCCAGAGGAGGGTCTTCAAAGCTGATCTCTCCTCTTCCTTCAAAACACTTCCTTGCTTGTCTCAGATGTGTAAGGTTGATCTCATGAATCTCTTCTCTCTCGCCCGTTGCCCCACGCCCTTGAATCCCTGTGCTTATGATTACAGGTATATATATATATATATATATTTTCATTTTCTTACAAAAGATTACAACTTTCACGTTTAACATTAGAATCCAAAAGTTAGCATTTTGATTGTGTTGATAGTAGAGTTGAGTCCCCAATTGCAGGAAAAAATTCATCTTTGTATGAGCTGTGTGTTATTTAATGCAAGTTTGTCCAGATAAGTTTTGATTGGAAAGGAAAAGAGTTGGTTGAATTAGTAATAGTAATGTTAATAATAATATTAATATGAGATGGAGACATTATGAGATGATACAAACTCATTAATGTCCTTTCTAAAAATAGATTAATTATTTGCAAAGTTCAAAACTCTAGTATTTTGTTTAATTTGTTCATTTCTTTCTTTGATTTGGTTAGGTATGTAGACGGGTCAGCTGCTTTGGGGATCTTTGCCGACGAGACAGTTACATTAGGCCTTGCGAATCATAGGAAGATGAAGCTAAAGAATGTGCTGATAGGATGCAGCAGCTCCTTCCAGGGCCAGAGCTTCGCCAATGCTGATGGTGTAGTGGGATTAGCCTATCACAAGTACTCTTTTGCAAATAAGGCTTTTGAGAAATTCGGTGGCAAATTCTCTTATTGCCTAGTTGATCACTTAAGGCACAAAAACGTTTCGAATTATCTCAAGTTTGGTGCAAGTAAAAATGAAACAGGAAAATTGAGATATACTAAGCTTGAGCTTGGTTTGCTAAGTCCATTTTACGCGGTAAATGTTATGGGAATCTCCATTGGTGGTGTGATGCTGAAAATACCATTTACAGTATGGGATGCGAAGAGCGGGGGTGGTACAGTCGTTGATTCAGGCACAAGCCTAACGTTTTTGACAGAAGCAGCATATAAGCCAGTGATGGCTGCACTAGAGTTGTCTGTGTCGAAATTTGAAAGATTAAATCTGAATGGGTTACCAATGGAATACTGCTTCAATTCAACAGGGTTTGAAGATTGGTTGGTGCCAAAATTAGTGTTCCATTTTGCAGATGGAGCTAGATTTGAGCCACATACAAAGAGTTATGTGATTGATGTAGCTGATGGAGTTAAGTGTCTTGGGTTTGTATCCCAAAGTTGGCCTGGTTCCTCTTCCATTGGCAACATTATGCAACAGAACAATTTGTGGGAATTTGACCTTGGAAACAGCAAATTGGGTTTTGCTCCCTCTACCTGCATATAAATTTGTTTAGCTCATTAAATTTGTAATTCTTTCTTGGAGAAACATTAGCGTTCAATTAATGTATAATCAATGAAGGAGGAACGTGCACGCCTTGTATTGCCAATAATGCATCTGCAGGCCATGCATCATATCATATCTATAAATTACGACAAATAAGAATGGATTTATAGAAATCAAGTCGCTTTCTCCGCTACCTAATATAATGCTTCTGGTTTGCATTTGAAAACCTCATCAATCCCCATGTGAGCTTTTTATATATATGATTGAGGTCTTGGATTCCAAAATCCAAACAGAGTTTGTACAAAAAACACCCCCCAATGTCAAACCCTTATTTAACAGTTGAGCTATGATGATGATCACACCTGAAAATGATTGTTATTTAAAAATAAAAAAATAAAAAATAAAAAAAGCTCACACCATTGTAGGTTAGAGATTTGCTAGAACATGAAAGATTAGAATCTACGAACACGATCCGAAATATAACTTCCACTCAAGATAGGGGTATTTCATTTTCATTATCGAGCTTTCTTTTCATAAAGATTAGTCTATGACCATAAGGATGAGTTGAGCCCACGATAGCATTCTAGAAACTTTGACCCAATTAAAGATGGACTTGTGCTTTTGGGCTTCTAAGTTTTGCTTTGAAGTCATATTTATATAACGGATCAGGATCCTCTACTGTGTTGATCTTTTTCCTGATCTAAAACACTTGAGAATAAGATATTGTATTTATATGAAATAAATAAAAGAAATAAATGACAGTCATTGATTTCATATGTCAACAGATGTATTTAAGACAGGACAAAAATCAATTCAGCAGAGAATCCAAATTCTTATATATCCATCTCCGCATTTTATCTAAAACACAATGTATGGAATCAGTGTAGATAAAGGAGGACACGTGGACATCATAAGGAAGGTGAAACGTGGAAGCAGAGGAAGTGCTACTAATTAAATAGTGATTATGAATGAATGGATGGATGGGAATACTTTGCCCCCCAAGAAACTCTTGAAAGGTGAAAAATGGTATTTTGAATTATTTTCAGGTTGCTTCTAGTCCTCTCCTCTCCCATTTGACTTGTTTGAAAACTCCAAAACTTAAAAAAATATGTTCATTACAAAATTGAACTCTCTTTTCTTGTCTTTAATTATATAAAAGTTACAACTTACAACTTCTAATAGCAATTGTCATTTTCCATTACAATAATTAAATAATTGAGAGAGAAAAGACCTTTGGGGGTGTTAGAAACTATTATGAAAACATTATGGGCATTTACACAAATTAAATAAATAAAGGGGAGGTGATGGTGTGGTCCGTGTGGGAAAGCATATTAGGACAAGTGGTTGGGTTAGTGAGGTAGCACAAAGCAAGCCAAATAATTAAATCAAACACTTGTTGGTTTCATCATAATTTATTTAATCACTATTCCCTAAAACAGGCATATTTCCTCGGTAATATCCAATTCTTATCATTCAAATTCAATCTCAAACAATTGCTACTTCCATTTTCTATCATTATTATTATTTTAATATATTTGCCTTCATATATTGGTTTCTTCTTCTTTATTTCTTTTCAATATTTTGTATTTTTTTTTTTCCAAAAAAAAATTAAATAAATAAAAATAATAAAGAAAGGGCCGTCGAATAATCTGACAACAATATGACGTGGAAGGCTGATTACCGTCTCTTTTTTTTATTTGTTTTAAAATTTGGGTTGAGCTTTGTTTCTCTTGTTGTGTTGTTTTGATGATGGCATATGAAACAGAAAGCATTTGCTTGATTTGATTAGCTGTCTCGATAAAACTGAGTTTTTGTTTTGGTTCGAATTCGAAGGCTCTCAAACATTTGGTTTGGTTTGGTTTTTTTTTGCTTATGTTTTTCTATTTTAGAAACAGAAACAGAAACAGAAACAGAAACGCGAATCTCGGCAAACGCAGCAATCGGGTTTTATATAATACGGTGTTCTAAATCCTTGGTTGTTGTTTGGATTTTTTGTAATACCAAGTAAAGCTGGAGGAGAAAGGAGGAGGATTTTACTGTGGAGACTTGTGGTGTCATACTCATATCTCTGCTTCTCCTCATCTCCCACTTCAACGTACCTACCTATTCCATCTTTTGCTCTTCTTTTTCTTTAATTAACCAATGAATTTGACCTACTTTTCATGATTTGTTGATTCAATTTTGATTTGTTTTTTTTTTTCAGCTACGGAAGAAATGATGAACAATCTCAAGGTTGATCCTTCTACCCAGCTCCCCAATTCCGATAAGGTATCAAATTTTGATTTTATGTCAATTTATCTGCTTTATCACTTTTCCACATCTTTGTTTCATGTCAAATTATTAACGACGTGGAAACAATAATACTATTCATTTTTTTATGACCTGTTTCTGGATTTACCAAAAAAATTTAGGCTTGATGAATTTGTGCATATGGGGATTGTAAAAAAAATCAGGTTTTGTCGAAAGAGGGGAGCCCTTCGGATGCAACATCCTGTGTTTCCTCAGCAGGAGATGCCGCCGGCAGTGTCAAAGAGAGTGATGACGTGGATCATGAATCCGCATCAACCGATCAAGCCTCAACTTATTCTGCTGCTCCTTCTTTTGGTTATTATTATCCTGGTTTGTTTTCGCCCGACAATTACAATTTGTTCTTATTATGTATGCATATTTCTTGATTTTATTAGTTGTATGTTTTCACTTCTTACAATAGAGTGTTGGCAGGTTATTATGGTTCTTCCGGAGAGGCAGACAATCACGGTTACTACGTAGCTAATGATGGGATGGAACTTCAATATCCCGTGAGTACATATATTCCCTATGCAGCCCTGTATGATCTTACATGTGGTTGATGTTTCTGGTATTTTTCAAAGTTGTATTTGCATTTGGAATGGAAGTCTTTGGTTGCTAAAATTTCATATTTTTATCATTTTCTTTTTCTTCTGTCTCAATGAATCAATGTTGGCAGTAGGTTTTCATTATTGGGAATTTGGGACCTTTTTTTCCCTAAACTTTTTGTCCTGAAAATGATATCGGATTTTGAGCCTGAATATTTTACAATGTTGATTGCTATCGATAATAATAAGTAAACGCTTGAGCACTTTTGGACAAGTTGATGCACACTAAGCAGGATTAAATATTTTCTTTGCTTTTTGATGCTTGCTTACTATTAGTGTTTTGCTGTTGCCATTTTAGTAATTAAGAACTAAATTGATCTCATTTTCTTCTATACTTTATGTAGGCTATACAAGCAGACAATGGAGCTTTCATGTATGTCTTGCCAGCATTTCAGCCTGGTTATAATTCATACTGCCCTTATTTGCCCGTAGCGGCATTTGGTGTCGATGGGCAGTATCTTGGTCAACAGCCGTATTCACCAAGCCCCATGATCCAACCACCCATTGCTTCCCCTGGATACTATCCAAACCCTCTTAGTTATGGAGAGTTAGTTCCATCTGCTTACCCTTGGGATCCTTCCTTTTATGCTGGGGATGCACTGTTTGGAAATAGTTATAATGGAGTTCCTGAAACTCCTGGTTCTAAATATAACATATCGTCAGCAAGTCGTAAGTGTGCTCCTCTTTCTAAAAAGAATCTTCATTCCGACTTTAGCAATTCACAACAAATGAAAAACTCTTTACCGTCACTAGATGTTTCATCAGGTCATGGCATGCACAACCAGTTAAAATCAACAAGCAAGGTATTATAGAATGTTGTACTTTGTATTATATCCTGTTCTCTCAAAATGTTGATAACTTGTTTTTGAGGAATTTTTTTTTTGTTTTTTTTGATAACTTGTTCTATGACTTGCAGGCCTTGCAACATGGGCCCACTTTCCAGTCAGATGCACTGGGAAAAAATTACTTAGCGAAGTTTCCGCTGTATAATCAAGGGAAGGGTGGAGTGCTCTATCCGAATAACCAAGCTAAAGCAAATACACGGGGTTGGGATGGGATTGAAAAGCCAAAAACGAAAGGCCAAGTTAATAGTATTAGTGATTTTAGTTCTCTTGGTGAGCAGAATTATGGTCCTAGGACAACAATTGACAAAGGTTCTTTCAGTTCTGGAGGTAATGCTGCTGCACCTCTGGCTATAGATGGAAACGGAAAGACTAACAGCATAAATTCTCTTATTAGGAAGGATCAGTATAACCTTTCTGACTTTCCGGACAAATACGATCAAGCATTTTTCTTTGTTATCAAATCTTACAGTGAAGATGACATCCATAAGAGCATAAAGTACAATGTTTGGGCTAGCACTCCTAATGGAAATAAGAGGCTGGATAGTGCATATGAAGATGCACAAGATAAGATGGCTGCAAAAGGCAGCAAGTGTCCTGTGTTCCTCTTCTTTTCAGTATGTTTTGGATTTTGATGTTAGATTGGATTAACGCATTGTGTGTTTACCTTGGCTTTTTATGAGGATAGTGATTAATGCATTTTTTTCTTGCTTTAATATGTGGTTCAGGTGAATGCAAGTGGTCAATTCTGTGGCGTTGCCGAGATGATTGGCCGGGTAGATTTCAATAGGAATATGAATTTTTGGCAACAGGACAAGTGGAATGGTTATTTCCCTGTCAAGTGGCACATTATTAAAGATGTTCCAAACCCACAGTTACGGCATATAATACTTGAAAACAATGACAACAAACCTGTAACCAATAGCAGAGACACACAGGAGGTAAGGCTGACTACTACACTCAAGTAATGCCATATTCTTGGATTTCATTTTAGACTTTGATTATCCCTTTTAACTATGCTTATTGTCGTTATCTCCATTCTCAGGTGAGATTTCCTCAGGGTACTGAAATGCTGAACATATTTAAGAACTATGCTTCGAAGACATCAATATTGGATGATTTTGAATTTTATGAAAGCCGTCAAAAGGTGATGCAAGAAAAGAGAATAAGACCATCTATGCCCAATTTTGATCTCATACAGGTTTGCTTCTTCCTCCATTCTACTCTTTTACTTGGAATTTGGCATTCTTTTATTCCTTTCATTGGGTGCATTTAATTGTGGGACCATGTTGGCATCATGGGGGGTGGAGGATTGGGAATCTTATGCGCTGTGTGGTCCATTATTAAAATGGGTAAATCGATCATCTTAAGATTCTAAAATTAGTACTCTTCCATTTCAAGTTAATTAAGAATAAAAAAGAGTTGTGTATGCTAGGATTTGTTGAAAGTGTGTGCCATGAATAATTTGCAAATTGGGATTGACTTTATTCTATTTTAAAGTATGTTGATGCCAAATATCTCAAGGTGCATTTGTCTCTTGTTAATGATCTTTTAATTTTGTATTTTGGTTATATGGCAGCAGAAAGCAGATGAATTAACTTCTGGTTTACAGTCAGTAGTTGTATCAGCTGCAAAAAAAGTAGAGGAGCCTTGCAAGGAATAAAGAAACATGGATATGGTGATTGATTACCAAAATCAGCAGCCGCATTGCTGCTGATGGCACTGCCATCTGGATGCAAAATAACATTTGAAATGAGTAAATGGATTGTTAGAAAATGTGAAAGCTTTTGGGTTAGGACTTGGTGGTGGTGGTGGTGGTTTACTAGTTGAGACTAATTGGTTGCCAGGGAGGAAAACTAATAAGGTGGTTTTCTTTGTGTATTTTACAAGAAGGTGATGCCCCTAGAGATGGTGGAAATGGGATGTCATTTGATGATATACAAGATTTTCTGTTTCTTTACTTTTTCTTTTGTAATAATGTGTTGTATCAATATATTTTCTTTTTTGGGTGGGGGTGGGGGTGGTGGTGGTGTGATTTGATGTGATATGCACAATCAATCTGGTTTCTGGTTGCAAAGTGGTGGAGGTTGGTGCTAGTTATCTTTTGTATCATGATGTGTTGTGTTAATTTGGAGGTGGGTTTGTACATTTGAATTTTAGGGGAAAAAAGAAAAAGAAAAAGAAGAAGAAAAAGAAAAAGAAGAGAAAAAAGGTGAACAGATAATGGTCATGTACAAAAAAGAAAAAGAAAAAGAAAAGAAAAAGAAAAAAAAAAACAAAACAATTTACTGTTGTATGGTTTCTCAATTCTCCTGGTTTTCTCAACTCTTTTGGCTATATTTTATCCTTTATATTGTGTTAACATTAGATAAGAAAAAGAAGTGTTTTTAGTAGATATGTTATTTTTATTATTATTATTATTTTTTTTTTGTGTAAATAAAATTGCATTCTCCATTAAAATATGATCGTCGTAATTTTTGGTCAAATTTTTGTTACTAACCTCTAATAAAAGTGTCTATTTTGTGATTCGAAATAACCCCAAATTTGACATGTAAAATATAATATTTTTAGTAGTTCTATAAAAAAACTATTTGGATAAAATTGCAACGTATTGATATTTAAGCCAAAATTGTATAAAATTACATTCTACATTAAAATATGCTCCTTTAAAATTTTGGTCAAATTTCCCCTATTAACCCTTTATAAAATTGTATATTTTCGACCTTCTTAGATTTACTTCAAATTTGGTACAGTGGTAAAATAGAGTATTTTTTATTTGTTTTTATTTTTGAATAAAATCGCATTTTACATTGAAATATGTGTATCGTAATTTTCATCGATATTTCCCTTATAAACCACTATAAAAATAATTGTTTTTTTTTTTTTTTTTTTTTTTTTACTGTCTTTGTATTTTGCATCTAGAAAAGCACTTCGTAATAATCACTCTAAATTCTCTTAATAACCATTTCGTAATTTTCAACAAAAATTCTACTATAAAAACTTATATTTTTTTGAAAAAAAATATTAATTGCCTCAAAATTTGATCTACTATGTTACGGCAAATGTTTGATTTTCAATTTCCAATTCGTATATTTCCCTTACCAACCATTATAAAAATTCATCTTAGACGAAATTTTCTAATTGCCTCAAAATTTATACATAGATATTTAAAAAAAAAAAAAAAAAAGGTATTTTAAGAAGTTTTAAGAAAAAGAAATTGGATTAAATCGCATTTTAAAATGAAATATACGAATTTTTACGTTTCGCTTAAAATTCTCTTACTAATAACTATAAAAGTTCATATTTTTTGAAAAATTTTAAATTGCCTCCAAAATTATAAAGAGGTACAAAAAAGTAATAAGTACAAAAAAGTATTTAAAGAAGTTTTATAAAATAAAAAATAAAAAAATAAAAAAATAAAAATAAATAAAAAAATTGAATTAAATTGTATTTTACAAAGAAATATGTTTATCTTAAGTTTTCTCTCGATTTGTAAGGAATTGACTCCAACATAGCTGAGATTTTGGCAATCAAAAAGGCTATGGAGCTTTGTTATTCTAAACCTAATCTTCACAATCGGAACATTGTCATTGTAAGTGACTTGAAGTCGGCTGTATCGACTATATCTTGGGTGAATAAAAGTTACTTTTGTAGCTTGAAGCATGTTAATGCGATTTTTGATATTCGTAGCATCATGAAGTCGTTTTTGAAGGTGATGGTGGTTCATGACTCTAGAGCGTATAATTCCTTTGTTGATAACTTGGCAAAATAGGGTCTAGCATGGATGGAGAGATCCTTCAATCCTTCAATGGGGTGTTCTGTGATTTGTTGTTTTTGTTCTTTGGCTGTGCGTTGTGGTTACAGGTAGTAGTTCCTCAGCTTTCCCTTCCTTTTCATAGATGGAGAGTTCCTTTGTTGTGTTGGTCAGTTAGCTGCAACTAATGTGTTTTGGTGTGTGGGGTTGTTTGCCAGACTCAAAGCGCTTGAGCCATGTCTTTGGGTCGTTGGGTTTTAGGTCTTTATTTAATCGGGCTATTTGTTTATTTGGTAGAGTTGTCTTTGTTCGCCTTGTTTGTTCCTCTGTGCACGTCTACACTACACAAATTTATATTTTTGAAATTTCTTTTAATTGCCTCAGAATTTATACATAGGTATGAAAAAAAAAAAAAAGTATTTTAAGAAGTTCAATGAAAAAGAAATTGGATTAAATCACATTTTATGATGAAATATACAAATTTTTAGTTTTCGTTCAAATTTCCCTTACTAACCACTTTAAAACTTTATATTTGGCAAAAAACATTTAATTGTCTCAAAATTTATACATAGGTATAAAAAAAAATTAGTTTAAGAAGTTCTATACATAAAAATTGGATTAAATTGAATTTTACAATGAAATATACAAATTTTTACTTTTCGCTCATATTACATATTTGGCGAATATTTTCTAAATGGCCTCGAGGTTTATACATAGATATAAAAAAAAAGTATTTTAAGAAGTTCTAAGAAAATATTTTGGATAAAATCGTATTTTATAATAAAACATACGAATTTTTAGTTTTCGCTCAAATTTCCCTTACAAACTACTATACAATGAAACATACAAATATTTACTTTTCGCACATATTTCCCTTACCCACTATATTTAGCAAAAAAAATAAATTGCATCAAAATTAATACTGAGATATAAAAAAATTAATTTAAGAAGTTCTATGAAAAAAAAAAGGATTAAATTGCATTTTACAACGATTTATACAAATTTTAAGTTTTTGCTCAAATTTCCTTTCACTATAAAAATTCATATTTTGTTAAAAAAATTTAATTGCCTTAAAAGTTATACATATGTATAACAAATTTATTTTAAGAAGTTCTATGAATTTTTTTTGGATTAAATCGCATTTTACAATGAAATAAACCAATTTTTAGTTTTCGATCAAATTTCCGTTACTAACCACTATAAAATTTTAAATTTGGAAAAAAAAAATTAATTGCCTCAAAATTTATACACAGGTATAAAAAAATTAGTTTAAAAAGTTTTAAGAAAAAAATTTGGATTAAATCGAATTTACAATGAAATATACGAATTTTTAGTTTTCGTTCATATTTCTCTTACTAACCATTATAAAAATTCATATTTGGCGAAAATTTTCTTATTGCCTCAAAATTTACATAGGTATAAACAATATCTTTTAAGTAATTATATAAAAAATAAAATTGGACAAAATCGTATTTTACAATGAAATATACGAATTTTTAGTTTTCACTCATATTTCCCTTACTAACATTATAAAAATTCATATTTGGTGAAAATTTTCTAATTGCATAAAAAATTATACATAGGTATAAAAAAATATATATAAGAAGTTCTATGAAAATTTTTTTGGATAAAATTTCATTTTATAATGAAATATACGAATTTTTAGTTTTCACTCAAATTTCTCTAACTTCCATTATAAAAATTCATACTTGGCAAAAAATTTCTAATTGCCTCAAAATTTATACATAGGTATGAAAAAAGTATTTAAAAAAGTTATGTGAAAAAAATTTGAAATGAATCGTTTTTTACAATGAAATATACGAACTTTTAAGTTTTCGCTCAAATTGCCCATACTAACCACTATACAAATTTATATTTTTTGAAAAAATTTTAATTGCTTCAATATTTATACATTGGTATAAAAAAGTATTTTAAGAAATTCTATGAAAAATAATTGGATTAAATGACATTTTATAATGAAATATACAAATTTTTAGTTTTCGCTCAAATTTCCCTTGATCACCACAATAAAAATTTATATTTTTTGAAAACTTTTTAACTGCCTCAAAATTTATAAAAAGATATTAAAAAAAAGTATTTTAATAAGTTCTATTAAAAATAAATTGGATTAAATCACATTTTAAAATGAAATATTGAAATATACGAATTTTTACGTTTCACTCAAATTTCTCTTACTAACTACTATAAAATTTTATATTTTTTGAAAACTTTTTAATTGACTCAAAAGTTATAATTAGGTAAAAAAAAAAAAAGTATTTTAAGAAGTTCTATAAAAAAGAAATTGGATTAAATCGTATTTTAAAAAGTAATATACGGATTTTTAGTTTTCGTTCAAATTTCCCTTACGATACTATAAAAAAATTTATAATTTTTTGAGATTTTTTTTTTTAATTGCCTCAAAATTCATACATAGGTATAAAAATGCATATTTTAAGAAGTTCTGTGAAAAAGAATTAGGATTAAATTACATTTTACAATTAAATATATGGATTTTTGGTTTTCTCTTAGATTTCCCTTAGTAACTACTTTAAAATTTTATACTTTTTGAAAATTTTTTAGTTGTCTTAAAATTTATACATAGGTTTAAAAAATATATTTTAAGAAGTTCTATGAAAAAAAAATTGGATTAATTCGCATTTCATAATGAAGTATACTAATTTTTAGTTTTCGCTCAAATTTCCCTTACTAACCACTATAAAAATTTATATTTTTTGAAAAAATTTTAATTGCCTCAAAATTTATTTAGAGGTATAAAAAAACGTATTTTAAGAAGCTCTATGAAATATTTTTGATTAAATTGCATTTTACAATGAAATATACGAATTTTTAGTTTTCTCTCAAATTTCTCTTACAAAATTTATTTATTTTGAAATTTTTTTAATTGCCTCAAAATTTATACATTAGTTTTCATATTTTAGGAAGTTAAATGAAAAATAATTTGGATTAAATCACAATTGACAATGAAATATACTAATTTTTAGTTTTCTCTCAAATTTTGCTTACTAAACCACTATAAAAATTTATATTTTTTGAAAATCTTTTAATTGCTTCAAAATTTATAAATAGATATATATAAAAATAAAATAAAAAAGTATTTTAAGAAGTTCTATGAAAATGAAATTGGATCAAATCGAATTTTATTATGAAATATACAAATTTTTAGTTTTCACTCAAATTTCCCTTACAACCATTTTGACAAGGTTTTTTTTTTTTAAATTTTTTTAAAATTTCTTTTATAGCAAAAATGCCCTATTTTAGGGGCTTAATAGCAAATCTAACCTAAAATCTAATTCAATTGCAAAACTGCCCTATTCTTCCCAAAATATCCTCACTCATCAATCACCGTATTTATTTTCCTTTTTATTAGTTTTACCAACCAACTTATCAAACAAATAAACTAAACACTATCTAACAATTTTCCTACACTATAAACAACACTTTGTTTCCCATACATTTGTTTTTCAATTTTAGGTTTAAAAAACTTGAAGGATATCAATAAAGTAATTTGAAGGCATGCTTTGCATTTTAAAATTATGTTTTCAACCTCATTAGCTTTATTTTGAGAGTTTTGAAATATCTAAGAATTTTTTGTCTTTCTATTTTATGTTAAATCACTTTAGAAGTAATTTTCAAGACATGAAAAAAAGTTCAGGACGGGGTGACCTGACATCAGGTCACCCTGTCCCGAGGTTTTAAATCCTCGGGACAAGGTGACTCGAGTCACCCTATCTCGAGGCTTTTTTCAAGGAATGAAAAAAGTTTCGAGACGGGGTGATCGGGGTCACCCTGTCCCAAGGAAACAAAACCTTACGATTTTGATTCATTTTCCATACTTAGCAATCAATTAGTATTTTCTAAAAAAAGATTGAAAATATATTTGAAAGAGAATCTAGAGTTTATTATAATTGAAGGAGTTTTTATGATATATGTTAATATCAAACCATTAATAGGAAAAAAAAATAACAAAAGATTAAAATAGAAAACTAATTAATAATTATTGGTAAATGTACTAACAAATAATTAGTCCTCTTAGTAATTTTATTCAAAGGTAATATTGGATTTTTAAAAACAAACTAATTTATTGGTGTACATACAATTTTTAAGAGGTGCAAATATCAACTCTTATTTTTTAGGGGTTAAATTGCAATATCACAAGCTCACACAAATAAAATAGATAAATAAAACAAAAATGAGCTTCGTTAACACCGTATACTTTTATTTTTTTATTTCCTTAATTTATTTTATTTTTTTATGTGATTAAAATATAAATATATTTTAATAATTAATAAAATATTTTTTAAAACATTTTAAAAATAATAATTTTCAATTTTAATAAATAAAAATAAATATTATTTTATTTAAAATTGGTTTTAAATATTTAAATTATTTAAAAAAATTATTTTATGTAATATTAATTTTAATTATATATTTATTTAAAAGTAATTAATAATTTATTTATTTAAAAATTATTTTAATTTATATTAATCAATTTTCACACTGTATTAAATATAAGACAAAATTATTATTATTTTTTATTCAATCGCATATCACACCAAACAAGAGATATAACTATTTTATTCATATCTCATACATCACCAAACACATCACATCACATCACTAATTTTAGTCCAATTTTATCTCATCTAATCTAATCCAATTTAATCCCTTACTTTCTTACATTTCATAACGTTGTGGAATCAAATCTCGATTATATATATATATATATATATATATATGTGAGTAGTTATCAAGTGAGATACACCTTATTTTAATTTTGGTAAGGACTTTGATGAAATCACATCTATTTTTAAGAATTTTGATATGAATTTATTTTTTTTAATGTGCTTAAATATGTTTAAGTGCCAATAATTGGTAAAATACTAATATTTAAGATTAACGAAATATAAGCATTACATTTTTTATAAATAAAAAGGCGTGATATAACTTCGTCAGTGTGTGCGTTGGATGTAAACCATTAGATTTACATACGTTGACTCAAGCACTGTCAAAGTTTTTTCTTAATCAGTGATCCACATGCATTGGAACTGATGTAATTAAATCAGTATGCACTGATGTGAACGGGACTGTATTTATATATATATATATATATATGTATATATATATATATATATATTGGACTTTCAGTTTGGTTTTCAGTTAGAGAAATTGAACCAAAAATGTTGGTTTTCAAAAAATAAAAATAAAAAATCAAACTAATCCAATACATCAAATAGAACTGAACCAGAATCAATCGAATCCGTTTGGTTCATCAGTTCGGATTTGATTTATAGGTTTACTTCATAAATTCGGTTGGATTTCCCTTATTACTAGAATTTATATTTTTTGAAAAAACAAATTATTGCCTTAAAATTTAGATATAGGGATAAGAAAAATATTTTAAGAAGCTCTATGAAAACAAAATTGAATTAAATCGCATTTTACAAAGAAATATATGAATTTTTAGTTTTGCTCAAATTTCCCTTGTTAACCGGTTCAAAAATTTATATTTTTTGAAAAGAATTTAATTGCCTCAAAATTTATGCATAGGTATAAAAAAAAAAGTATTTTAAGAAGTACTATGAAAAAAATTTGGATTAAATCGTATTTTACAATGAAATATACGAACTTTTAGTTTTCGCTCAGATTTCTCTTATTAACCATTTTAAAATTTTATATTTTTTAAAGTTTTTTAATTGCCTCAAAATTAAAATAAAAAAATAAAAAAAATTAAGAGGTTCTATGAAATTTTTTCTTAAATTGTTTTTTTTGATAAAATCGCATTTTAGAATGTAATATATGATTTTTTAATTTTCACTCATATTTCTGTACTAACCATTATTAGCAAAAAAATTTCTAACTGCTTTGAAATTTATATATAGGTATGAAAAAAAGTATTTTAAGAAGATCTATGAGAAAAATTGGATAAAATCACATTTTATAATATACCAATAAAATGTTACAAAAAGAGACATCCAAGTTGCAATCTGTTTTCAGTGCCATGTTGAAATCAAGGTATGAGAAAAGGTCTATCATTGAATGAAACAGAATCTACATATAATTTTCTCAAGCATCTACTATTTTCACTCATCAATTTATAAGTAAAAATCTTTCAACAAGTTCAATATCGATCATTTACTCAATCCCAAAACCTCAAACAAGTGCATATCATTGTTATCCCGTATTTTGTCCACGCCCACCACGTCGAGCACCTCGACCACGTATACTTGGTCTTCCACGTCCCCTACCAACTGAAGGAGTTATCACTCCGGCTTGCCTTTGCATAGCTCCCACTCTAGCTCGCTCCCGTAGATTTACTATATGTGGGGCATTACTTACGGGGGACACCGGTTTTACTTCTGCCGATGTTACAGTGGAACTAGACTGTTTTGGGATGTCATGTTCTGCAGCTGAACTAGTTGAAGCAATCTCACTAGTAACCGAGCCAGCTTCAGGAACCTGATCTGTCTCTGCAGCAATTTGGTCATTACCATCGTTT
Organism: Acer negundo; assembly: GCA_035582765.1. Classification (NCBI taxonomy): domain Eukaryota; kingdom Viridiplantae; phylum Streptophyta; class Magnoliopsida; order Sapindales; family Sapindaceae; genus Acer; species Acer negundo. Next base: position 81,104 of record CM069241.1, read on the forward strand.
GACTTATCGGAACCTTCAGCATTTTCTTCAATTGTATCACCTTCATCATTTACAACCTCATTCAATTCTACATTAGCTTCATCATCAACCCTAGCTGGTGAAACCACAGGCGTTGCTATAAGATCAGGCTGACCTTCCACAATTTCTGGGCTCCCCACCACATTAGACACATCAGTAACCCCCTCGACATCTGTTACATCAGGCACTAGCTCTCCTTCTTCCCTCTCACTTTCGGATTCTTGTATCAACTGTTGGTTCTCTTGCTCAGCCTGATCTTTTGATCCATCATCTGATGGCATCTCTGCTCCCGTTGGCCTATCCAAATTCTCTCCTGAACCATTGTTCTTATCATTATGCAATTCCACTTCACTGGTGCCATCAACCTGCTCTGATTCTTTTAGCTCCTCAGCATTGTCTCCCGTATTGTCAACCTCTTCCTTCTCGGCATCAAAACCTTCCTCATTTGAACCTTGAGGTAAATCACCAACAGCTTCAGAAGATTCTTCAATTGCCATTTGAGAATCAATAATTTCTAATGGAGCCACGGATTGTCCTCCAGCATCCTCTGGAGGGGAATTGGTTCCCTTGGACTTCTTCAGCACAGGTGCCACAACATCAGAGCCAGCTTCTCCTTGAAAAAGTGACTCCTCACGCAACTCAGGAGTGGACAAAGCTTGGCGTTTACGGACTGACGGTTGATTCTCTAGAGACATATTTCCTTGAGTTTCTGAATCATGGGACTGTGCAACTTTCCCCATAATATTAGATCCTTCTACCTCTGACATTTCTAAATCAACACCCTGCGTGTCCTTTAGCATTGGCCGAACCAACCTCCTTGGTTTCAAACGAGTTGCCACATTGGTTTTGGGCAGAACTGATTTCTCTTTTCCATCTATTGCTTTAGCTGGTGATTGACTAGTTGTAGGTCCTGCTGAAGAACTGGTAACGGGTGCTTGAGTGGCAACTGCTGGACCAACAGGGGCAAAAACGTATACTCTCAGACTTGAGTTCCAAAAAAGAAGGAAAAAAAAAAATTCATTTAGAGGTCAGATCAGAAAGGCAAAAAGAAGCACACTCTACCTGTAGATGCTGCAGGAGCATCTGAGACTAAAGAAGTTTCTAGAAAAGCAGCTCCAGTTCCAAGCTCGCTAAAAACTGAACGTGCCACCTTCTGAAAATTTTCTACAGCTGAAAAATAGGATGAAGCATGATCATCCAAGATTGTCCCAGAAAGATGCTTAACTGCTATAATACCCTGAAAAAAAATTCATAGAACTGAGCATGAGAATTGGGTAACAATGGCAACAAATAACAGCTCCAGGTGACAAGCAATGCTTACAACATAAATTTGTAGGATAATTACTCGTTAAATTGGAATGCATCCTAAATGTAGAGCAAGATATCCAAAAGAAAACAATAACTAGGCATTTCTTTTGAGATACCTTCTTAAATCATAAGAAACTGCTATTTTCAACTGTGGAAAGAAGAATAAAATGAAAAAAAGCAACTTCTAAGAAAGTAGCTTCAAAACCATGGTCAACAATCACATTATGGATTCATGGAACAAAGATTCAAAATTTGAAAGTTCGTAAAAGGAATAGAAAAATTGTTAATAAATTGATAGTTATAAATGATTGTTACCTCCGGCAAATTGGTTTCAGCATTCTTGAGCTTTTCTAACTCATCTGAAAGGCGCTTCACAATCAGCTTATGTTGCTCAAGTTCGCTCGAAATCTTTGTTTTCCACTAAGATTGGGTAAAAAGAGACAATTATAGAATAAGACAAGACAATGCATACCGAACAAAAATTAAATTTCAGATTAAAATTACATGATATTGTAATGTACTGCTTTTATGTTTTTGCTTTGTGTGAGCAGAGATTCTGATGGATGCGTTTTAATTTTAAAATGCCCATACAACATATATTTTATCTGAACATAATGGCACCGAATATTTAGACAAAGAGTAAGAAGACACGCACATCTTTTCACCCAATTGCAAGTGACAATCACACCTCTTCCATTATAATGGAATAATAACACTCATATAGTCTTGTGAGGCAAACTAAAATAGAACAAATATTATTCTGGTCATGTAATTTTTTTGCCACAGACGATAGATCTGAGTAACTAATAAGGGATTATTTCAAACATTGTTTAGAGATGAATGCTTGGATAACCTGATCCGCATTCTTGGCAGAATCCCAAATTGCTTTCTCCCCCTTCTGACGTTTTTCTTTCTCCTTCTGATGGTCATCCTTCTCTTTCTTCAATTCTTCTCTTTGTCTCTCTACAGTTTTCTCTAGGATCTGGCCAAAGATGGTACAAAAGTTGAAAAAGGAAAGCAGAAATGACACAAAAAGTAAAAAGGAAAACAAAAGTGATTATTTTTGAACCTGTATCCTAGTATCTTTCTCCTCTTTTTCCTTCATGACCTGCTCACCCGTAATATCACTGGTTGATCTTTTACCTATAAAGGAAATTAATAAGAATAAATTTTTTATTTAAAAAACAATATCCAAAGTAAGCTAGTTTTAAAGTCCAAAGTAGTCAATCAACAAGGTAGTAATGCTGTTACTACATTAAATCAAAGAAGAAAATAACTACCTTGCTTGAAGTCATCCAACTGTTTGGAAAGAGCTTGGTTTTCTTTGATCTTTTCCTCCTTTTCCTTTGACAAAATGTCACATCTCCTCTGGAAGGTACCAATTTAATGGCAACAAAGAGTTAGATTAAAAAGAACATAAGTATGATTACATAATCATCAGAGCGTAATAAATTATTAAACTGCACAAGAATCAAAAATATAACTACCCTTAGCTGAGCCACCAACTTCCTCTGCTTTTCTGTCTCTGACTTCCTCATAGCCTGTACATAAGACCAAAAAACAAAATGCAAATTGAGGACACAGCATGCAAAACCTTGATATTATCTATACTATAAGTCCATGTCGGTGTACCTCTGCTTGCAAAATATCATTCTCCTTCTCATTGAGTTCTACTTTGCACTTTGCAACTTGTTGCTCTAATTGCAAAACTGAATCCTGCTTTTCAGAAACAAGGTTCTTCATTTCCTCTATCTCAGCATCCTTACCTTTCAGTTTTTCCTGGTGGAAAATGAAATTGATATGAAAACAAGAATCACAACATAATGGAAAGTATAAAATAATGGAGGGGAAGCTTCTTCATTTTCTTCTTTTTCCTTCTCAACATTAACTAGTTTTCAAATTAATTTCTTTCAGCATCATTTTTCAATTCTAAGAAATTAAAACATCTATAAAGTTGGCATCACTTAAGAAAAAACAAAACATCTATGACATCCTGATAAAAGAAATTAAAACATCTATAAAGTTGGCATATCACTTAAGAAAAAACAAAACATCTATGACATCTTGCCTCTAATGGATAAAAATTAGCACAAAAAACACTCAAGCCCTCTTGGGACCAATAAGAAAAACAATACATATAGTAAGAGCTGTAAATTGTTAAAATAAAACATAAACTCGAGACGTTTCGATTTTACCTTAAACACAATGGAAATAATAAATATTTTCAATAACATACTGCCAAACATGTTCCCAAACTATTTTTCATATTTTGTTTACTCCAAAAATATAAAATAGGAGCAAAAAGAGAAAATTAACAGGGCATTACAGATCTTGAAATGAGATTTGACACCCACGTCCATGTTCAGATTTTTCTTAAAAGCTAATTTTTCAGATAAAACTTACAACGTTATAGCTAAGCCTGTTGCTGAACTATATAATTATGAGATAAAATGCCCATCACAATAGGTGCCTAGGCTAGTACCAACAAGCAGAAATTCCAGAGACTGGCCTCACCCCCATGCAATTCCACTGTGCAAAAACTCTAAAAAATCGTTTCATGTAATTAAGAAAATGAAATACATAGCATCATTTTGTTCAATGAATTTCAAATAATTATAATAGTTAGCGTTAGTGTACCTCCATCTGTTTAACATCAGCCTTCAAGCGGTTGTAATCTTCCACATCTATATTTCTACACCTCTGAAGTAGCTTCATGAAAAACTAAATGTCAGAATGCTGCAGTAAAATATTATATAAGATCAAAAGCAGTTTGACAATGCAATACCTCACAGACCCTCTTTTCCAGGTTTTCTTTCTCCATCCTCTGCAATTCAACTTCCTTCTTACAAGCTTCAACCTCAATTTGTTTATCCCTCAGTAGATTCTCTAGATTGTCACAAGCAGCCCTAGCCTTTTGGGCTATCTCACGCAATTTCTATGATCATATCAACAACATAAGATTTCACTATTTAGGAATACCAACAAATCACTTTGAAAACACAAATCAATTGATTAATAATGAAAACAAATCTTTAATTGCTTAGGTCCCTCCTGAGACAGACCTGGCACTCCTCGAAATTGTACTTGTTTTCCTCTCTCAGTTGCATGTTGCTTTCACGAAGCAAATTCATTTCTCTAACCTGTAAAAGTATTTAAACAATATAACTCGAATTAAAAAAGAAACAACAGATGAGATGTTAGCAACAAAGTGGCCTTTGGAAATTGTCTTAAGGACGACAAAAGAAGGATTACTTTTCGTAAGATATCAGCGACAAAAATGAGAGTTACAAGATAATACATACAAATGCAGATGAGAATAACAGTAATATGTGTTTCTGACTTTCTGTGATGTCACTACTTCAAGAAATAAAACACAACCTGATGTTGTAGCGATTTGATCTCTTCCTCGGTCAACAATAAAGCTCTTGAATCTGCACGTTCAGCATTAAGTGACGCTTGGGCCTTCTCTGCTGCCTTACGAGAGCTCTCAAGCTACAGAGGGAGTCGAGAAATATTGGTACACTTAGTAGATGAATCATGTACACAAAATGTTAAATTTTCATACTAATAGGAACACCAAATAGATACACAAACGGCATATGAACACCTGTAGGACACTCGATGAGTATACTTCATAAATAAATCAGTTAAATGAAATGGAATTACATATACAGTTGATATATAATCATTAGACAAAATATTGAACATCTAATAATACAACAAAAGAAGTAGCGACTTACTTCTGATTGCAATCGAAGTTTTTCTTGTTTTAACAATGATATCTCTGTTTCTGACTGCAGCAGTTTAGAGAAAATTAGAAAGTCCATCCAGCAAGAGAGTGAAATTTTGATTGGAAGAGTATACTCACTATTTCTTTTGATCTTCGAAGATAACTAATCACACTTTGCAAACCAGAATCACCGAGTGGATCAGTACTTCCAGAAGGAATCCCAACAAAGTTACGATCCTTCTCGGCCAATTGAATGTGCAAAGCCTCGAGTCGACTATGCAGTATTTTGTTCTGCAAAATTGAATCAAGATGAGGAAATATCATTATGCAAAGCCACAAAGTTAATGAATCAAATATAGGTCATTTGTGTTAGAGTGCTTAATACTATGATTTAGGTCTTTACTTACAAGCTTAAAGAGTTGAATGATTACTGACATGGGAATATAGGTCATCTTACAAGGAATCCGAGAGTTCAAATCCCTCTCAAAAAATTGTGTATATATATATATTATATAATACTATTTAGGCTCAGACTTACAAGATTAAGCTTTGGAGTTGTGTGATTACAAACAATCTGGATTGTAAATTAAGGTGGCTTTCAGATTAGATTTGATTTGTAGATCTCAAAATCAGTTCTGCAGTTTAATACAACTCTTGATCTAGAACAACTTAAAAAAAAAAAAACTCAAAAATTGAGTGTTAAGTCATATAGATTATAAAAATTAAAAAAAAACATTAAGAGGAATTATTATCTTACAAGGAAAAAACAAAAGAAAAATTACAAATACACCAAGACACTACTTAAGGTACACTACCATGCAGCCACGATGACACGTGCACACAAGCGCACATCAAAGAGAATCAAATTCACTTATTCACCTAGTACCTTCTGCATAATTACGTCAACATTTTTATTTGCTTTTGTTATTTAGATGGCCAAATCAAATTGACACATGTCAATTCATCAGATTGTCGATGTTATCAATAACACCCAATAACTTAAGATTTATAATTTTATGACTATTTCCATTTGCCACAACTGTGAATGAGATCAACTAGCATACTGACTGAAAACTAAAAGAACTAAAAACAATGATTAAAGCTAAGAATTCACAGAAAAATAACAAGGCAACTAGGAGAATGGCAGTGACCTGTTCATTAACTTCATTGTACTTCTTCTCAGCTTCATTCTTCGATATCTCTAACACTGATCTGTCCACCTCCAACTTAGTCTTTAGTTCACTCTGTAGTGAAAAAAAATTGTGCTAGGAAGTCAATCAACATAATATAATTAATAATAACATTATAAAAAATAAAAAAGGTGGTAGAGGAACTCCAAATTAGTTCCATAGAACCAGTCAAAAGTCTACGTGCGAAAACCTAAAATTTCCAAAACCAGGTGTCTGTGCTAAAGCTTCTCATATCTAAAATCGAGAATAAAATATAAAAAATAGAAAACACAAAGAAATAAATTGATTTGCCATGCCAAAGAACAAATAAAATTGAGAAACAACATAACAATATTGTTAGAGATCCCACATGTAAAGCTAAAGAAGATGAAATGAATCTCACATTGAAAAGATAAAAGACAAGGGAAAGGTATATCAATGGGTGTCATAGCCCAATAGGATAGTCTTTTGATTTGTAAGGTTATCCACCGAATATATATACCAATTCTCACAAACATAAAAAATGCATCAAGTATGCAAATTTAGCGTGGTATCAGAGCCTTTGACAAGCATCATCATTGGCCAGGGCTAGGGCCAAGCTCTGCTACGGCAACTCCGAAAAAAAAATAACAATAATAAAATAACAATAATAAAATATGGGTGGCTAACCAAAGCCAACCTGGGCTAACATGTGAGAGGGAGTGTTAGAAAACCGACATGTGAAGCTAAATGAGGTGAATCCCACATTGAAAAGATAAAGAGGCATATCTATAAATATATATATATATATATCAATTGATGTCACAACCAGCTAGGCTTTTGGGTTGTAAGGCAATATATATATATATATATATACCACTTCTTATAAACATAAGAAATACATCAAGTATGCTAACTTAACAAATACAAAACACAAGAATTACATTTTCAGCTTTGCATGCATCTGTTGATTTACGCAACTCAGATGCTTCCTCTTGTAATGAAGCCAAAGCTTGTGACGTTTTCGTCAACTCCTGAATTGTCTCAGACTGCAAAATAACCTGTGCAAATAGAAAGTCAGCCTAAATCACCACTAAATATGAAATTGCATCTGATGCTTAAAATTAGAAAGCCTATGGCATATGACATTTGCAATTTTTATCGAGCATCATTCAACTTCAAACATATGAAAATTCCAGCCACTACTTATCTGCAAACACAACAATTTTGGTTGATATAGAATAACAGTTTAGATAGATAATGGTTATAAGACGGAAAAATGTCTTCCAGTGTACGGCAAGCTAGATCAAATTCAAATCTGATTTGAGCAATGTTTTCAGTTTCAAGTACATGGAACTTCCAAAACATTGGCCACATGAAATTTGAACTTTATTTTTAACATTCAAGCCAAGTTTAAGCATGTGCCATAAGGAGAATGCATCTATTTTAAAGATTGAAAAGCTAAAATTAACCTGTCTTTCATAATTGGCTTGAGCAGTACGCCACCTCTCGTGCTCTTTCTCCAAGTCTTCTTTTAAAGCAGAAAATTGAACTTCCATGGTGACAATTTGAGAACTACAAGCATAGTGAATATTTGAGAAAATTGAAGGAATGTATAATCACTATTGTAATATGCAGTGGCATGGTCTCACATTTTAGCTAATCTTTCTTCCTTCAAACTAGTAATTTCTGCTTGGGCAGAGGCAAGAGCATCTTCTTTTACCCCAGCTGCAGATGCTACAGCCTCAGATTTCAAAACATTATCTTTTTCAAGCTCCAAGACCCTCTCTCTTAGTGAAATAATTTCATCTTCCAATGATTTCTTCAATTTTTCGGCCTAACAAATATTTTTATAAAACAAATTTTAGAGCAGATTAATTATAATAATTCTTAAGATTATCTCTGAGAACTCACAACACAAGAAGTACCTCAGTCTTGAAGTTTTCATGAGCAAATTCCATTTGCTTCAACGCATCCTCATTCACCTGAGCTATGCTCTTATACTGCAAAGTTGAAGAGAAATGTCAATTCATTATTCCGTTGCACGGGAATGGTAAGTATCTCATGATGTAAGATAAGCACCTGAAGCATGTGATCCTTGTTAGCCTGTGATTCTTCCCTCAATTGATGCAGCTCATCCTTTGCCTTTTGCAATTCTACAACAATCTAAAGCACGTTTAACCGAAATAGAGTCAGATCTACACAGAAACATGAAGAAAAACCCTGAATTTGAACAATTGATTGCTGCAAAAAGAGATCATGAATTGAACACAGAAAGAACAAGGACATCAAACAGGTGTATCATAACCAACTAACATTTTCTGTTAAAAAGTTTTCAAGTATGCTCAAGTTACAAATACCAACTAAGTTTCCAGGCAGTTGGGATGGAAATGGAAACTGGTATACAATTTCTATATTATTAAAAAAAAAGTGTACATGTATCCAACATTCAAGTTCTCATGACTTCACTCAGACATGCAACTGTGAAATTAAAGAAAGCGATACTAATTTACACATTAATACCTTAACCTTTCTAGGAATTTTCTGATTGCAAAGTTTCAATGCAACCATGTACATGGAATTAAACCATCCCAAATTAATAATTTATATTTTTTTACCGGAAAAAAGAAAGTATATTAAAAGGAGAGATCCATTTATATTCACTATAGAATGTCTAAGACTAATCCGCAATGCAAAAGATCCATTGATGGAACAGGAAATCCCAAAATTTTCATATTGACATTCTAAAAGATCACACTCAACATTAAGAGCAGCAGGACAAGGAAGACAGCAATTTATAATACTATGTTGACAGAGCTCCTTGGAAAATGAAACCAGATCTTTTTTCTTTGTTTAGACAAAACAAAAAGAAAGCAAAAACAATTCACACTTTGATAGTAAATTTGATATTGCATTTGAAAACTTCTACAACATCATAAAAGCTTCTGCAAGCAACTCCAATTCTAGAATAACTGTAAATTCTCATGCATAACAAAGAGCACTAGCCACGAGATAGAGTGACTATGCACCATTATCAGTAGCACCAAAATGTTAAATGAACACTACCTCATTAGTTGATAAAGAGGTCGTTTCACTACCACTATCCATCACAGCAACCTGCACAAATAGAACCAAGAACAGAAAGCTATGAAAATGTATCAGACTAAGAGGAGACATATCACACCAATTGCAAAATTAACAGGGATTAAGATTATGATGAAAATGTAGGCGTTATGGAACTACAATTTGCCACAATGTAATATGAATATATCTTAATTTGGAACTTTAACTCAGACACTTTGTACACTGATAAAAATCCACTTTAAACTCAAATTGCAGTCACTGACAAATCACACTCAACTTGTATATACCTTAGCATCTGAAGATTTAATCTTTTTTTCGAGATCAGAAAGCCTGGCCTGATAAACAATAAATCCAAAAAGCCATCAAACAAGTATTCTGTCTTATGATAAAGCAAAAAAGAAGCACAAAGTTGATAATAACTTCTTTTTTACTTCTTGAAAAAAAAGGAGCATTAGAACAAAGCAATAGCTTTTCAAAAAATAAACCTCAGCAACAGCAGCCCTAGTCTCAGCTGCTGAAACAGCACGTTGGGCATTATCCAAGTCCTTCCTCATTTCTTCAACTTGCTTCAAGCCATTTTTTAATGTCTGCTCACGATCAGATGTGAGAGTTCGAACATTGTCCCGCACTTCTTGGAGCTCTTTCTTTGCCTCAGCCCATTCCCTCTGCATAAATTTCATTTGGGGCAACATCATAAAATTAACTCTTACTCTTGTACGCAACAGAAGCTACTGCTGCAACTAATATTTTTTTATGGAGCAGTATCGTGAAACAAGATTTAAGAAGTGTTAAGGGAAAAGGAAAACAACAACAGAAAAAGTTAAGCATCACATTAAAAATCAAGAGGCAATGAACCAAAAATTTCTCCAAAGGTTCCAACAATCAACAGAATCGATGCTTAACATTCAATATCATCATATTTAAAACAATTTCGATAGATATCATAACACAGCAATGATGTAAAAAACACTGTTCTAAACTGATTATCAATTTAAATCAAACATATCAAATTAAAACATCAACAAATTTAAAGGATGGAGCCTGAATCACTTCTGGCTACATTCTATTTCAATTACTCATACACACATGGAAGACTGTGAATGCAAAATATATTTCAAGGATATGCAGAAAACTTAGCTAGACCAATTTATACATAATAAACCTTCAAATAGCAAAACTGGACAAAAGTAAAGACCACAAAGCACAGGATCAACTGTGTCATCATTCAACTAGAATAAAACAAAATTATGAACTCAAACAAATTCAATTCCATACAGTAAATATATAATACAACCGCAACAGCTTATTATGCAAGTTATAAGCAAAGAAAAGGTTTAAGAACCCATTAAAACATACCTCAACTTGTTTTATGTACTCTTCTTGTCTTCTCCTCTCTGCAACTCTTGCTTCCTATGGTTCCAATAATAAGAGTAAAACAACTAATGACTGAAAGATTCCACCCTTGATAAAAAAATTCACAGAAAAAGTTACCTCACGAATTTCCTCAGTACTCTGAATAGTGTCCAAACTAGCCTGCAAGAACCAATGTTAGAACATTTGAAACATTTACAAGATTGAAAATTGAGTAAGCTGCACTCCTAACCTGCGAACGATACACTCTCTCTGACAAACTACGAACTTCACCAGCAGCTCTCTGTTCAGCATTTAACAACATCTCTTTTTCGTGCTTTAAAACAGACACCTGTAATGGAACAAGATATTCAGTGAATATCTCCTAAACAGATTAGTATACTTAGTTCTACTCAATATAATGTCCACCACTCCACCTCCATGTTTAACTTCCGAGAAAGTTCCTCAGCTGCATTCAAAGAGTCCGAAGATTCACGTATCTTTCGTTGGTAGTTAACGATCAGCTGTGAGAACTCCACATTTCTAGACAAAATGCCATTAATTTCAACTTTCTGCCAAATGCCATGTGCAAATAAGGGTGAAATGTCAAGAACACTTGTTTCAAAATACACACAAATACAAGTACAAGTTCATAAAGTATATTATAAAGCAAGAGCACAGATTATCCAATATCAATTTCACCTGATGTTCAGCTTCTTTCATAACACTGTCAAGCTTTTCCCTAGCGAATTTTGCTTCCCAGGCCAACTTATCACGCTCTGATCGTAGTAAAATAACCTCACTCCTAACATGATAAGGAGAAATATACTAATGATACGGTGTTCACGTCAACTAAAAACATAATCCAAAACAATAGAAATTTAGAGCATTTCTTCTGAGCCTCCGCATTTAATCCATATTCCATAACCATAAAATAATCAACCAAGCTAACACCAATCATGTTGAACAGAGTGAAGCATCACATTCTATAACTAAAGCCAAGCAAGCACCAACAAGGCCATTCTTGAAGTGAAGTTGGTCACAAAAATCATGACAAACCTAAATTCATTGAAGATCTTTCAAGTAGGAATTGAATTTAACCATAAATGCAGAATGCGTAGATTCAGAGATAGCTTTACCTAGACTTTTCCAAATCTTCTTCAAGACATCTGACCTTTTCAGTTGCCTTTTCTTGGGCCTTTTTAGTAGCATCCTGTATTTGAATATAAAAGTAATGGGAAATTAAGTACCCAAGACAATAAAACTAAGCAGGCCCCTTCTCCCAAGAAGAAGAAGAATAAGTCATTAATGAATCATACCTGTGAACCTTCAAGTAGAAGTAAGAGATCCTTTCTTCCATCTACTGCAATAATGGAGTCACAAATTATACCAGTAGACCAACTATATAGTTTTCATAGTACAGTGGGACATACTGAAAAAAGAAAAAAAAAAGATTTTTTTTTTCTTCTCTCCATTGCAAAACAAGAAACGGATACAATTTTATTAAAGAAGTAAATTAGTATAGAAAGGTGAGCTAGAAGGCACCAAAAAGTACCAATAGAAAGACTATTTAAACATTCAAAAAACCCTAACATCACAGGAAATACAGAAAAACAATTTTATGCCAAAAGGTAAAAGTTGAATACCAAAGTAGCTTATACAGTTCCATTGCCACGTAAAATGAATGCCCTAGTGGGTTTTATGGCTAAACATACAGAATATAGCAACCTCTAGGTGTGTGATCCAGAAAACCAAAAAGATAAAACCATTGTTAGAGTTTACATCGTATTGTTGGTTGCTTCTCATAAGTATAAGCTTTGAGGGCTTATCGGTACCACAACAATCATAATTATCACATTCTTGCTCTTAAAAATTGCAAAGAGTTGTGGCATCACAACATTAATACAGTAAATCACAGGCTAACAGTAAACAGAATCAGTCCATTGATTCAAACCTCATTTAATCCTATTTTACATTGTTTCTTTTTTTATTCACATATGTTTCCTCTTTTCATCCTTGTAATCACTTTACATTTTTATATATGGCCAACGATTGTGCAGGATGAAATAATACAATGCCTAATAAAATAATGTAGAAATAAACCTGGAGCAGCATCAATGGGATGCGTAAAAGATGAATGCAGTTTTTGTTCCTCTTCATAAAGCCTTTTATACATAGCAACCTATTCAGAGAAAAAATATTAACAAATAAATACACAAACATTAAAAGTTTGAAAACGATAATACATTATGTATGTGTAATGGAAAGAAAATGAAATATCTGACTGATATGAAAAAAAAATAAAAAATGATAGGCCTCTAAAGGCTCACAGAGGTATGAAGAGATTCAATCATGCGCCCTTGCTCCTCTGCTCTTTGCAACACTGCAGCTACTTTAGTGGCAGCTTCATCAGTATGTTTGTTAATCTCAAATTCAAACTTTTCCTGCAATTCCACAGTTTCCATAGATATACTTGTAAAATTAGGTTTTTCATGTGTAAAAGTAACATGAAATTTCAGCCCAACAAATTAAAAAAACAAAAAGCTAGTAACTTTTCCTGGGTTACCTTGAATTCCATCTCTCCACTTTCAATCTGTTGGGAAAGACTTCGAACAAGGCTCCTGAGCTGGACGTTCTGCTCAACTAATCCATTTATGTCCTTAAAGGTCAACTATTAATGGTTTAACCAGAACACACAGTTATAATTGGTCAGTCAAGAAACAAGCTGGATTAGAAAGTTAAGGTAAGAAGAATGAAACATACAAGGTGGCCCGAGATGACTCTTTCAGCATCAGATTCTGCATTTATCTCAATAGTAGCAATAGCTGTACCTTCATCAGCATACTCATACCCACAACGAAGCTGTATATCACGGCATTCCTTGAGAAGCACCGTCACCTAAAAACAGTCGAACTTTATGAGAAAACTAGGTTTTATCCCCGTTTACTAACATGGCATCTATCAATAAACCATTTCTGGCACTTTTAAAGGGCATACGGTCCTGACTCCTGAAGATATCATGTCATTTGTTAAAACAAAGTCATTCTTTAAGGGGCGCATAGGGGGCTGAGTCTAAGTGATTGCTCAAACATGCATCAAAGGATGTTGGACATGAATGAGGTGTATCTAAGATTTAAAAATGTAGTTTTGGAAAAGGAAACAAAAAAAGCAATAGCAATTTTCACAATAACATGAAAATAACACCTATATACATTCCCATTAACAATGACATAAAAAATACATACAACTACAATGACAACAATTTTGACAGGTTCCTATTTCTCATCAAAAACAATATTGATAAAGATTTGTGACAAAAAGTAAGAAAAGGATTTATGAAAAAAAAATGAGGAAAATGGATTTCACTACTCCGATACTCCCATATATTTTCTGAGCAAATTACATATATAAAAGATAAAATATCACCATTGACCATCCAATTCGTAAAACCAGCTTAGGCAGCAACACTAAACTCAATAAAAAACCATATAATCATCCAACCTAAGCGTGCACTTGATATACCTGTTTCTGAAGATCGGTAATCTCCTTTTGAGCCAGGCTATAATCACGTTCATGCCTCCTCAAGTCGGCCTGGATTTGGAACAAAATTGAATGAGCTGAACAGGAGAGAAAAACAATCTAAAAGAAAAAAGATTTGAGTAACAGAGTTCAAAAAGACCTTTAATTCCTGAATTATTTTCTGTAAATTTGACCGTTCAGAGACAGAGTCCTGTAACTTTTGATTGAACACAGAGTAAGCCTCAACCATTCTTTCATATTCCGCTGCATAAAAAAAATTTCTATCAGCACACCAAAATATAACCCAGCCAAGAAGAACAAGCTCAGACATTCTAAGCACATCGAGTAATAATTTGACCATGGTAAACAATATATGTTGTGTACTCTATAATATCTGCTTAATCTATAGAGTACATTCTTTCATATTCCACTGCATAAACAAAATTTCTATCGGCACACCAAAATATAACCCAGTCAAAAAGAACAAGCTCAGACATTCTAAGCACATCGAGTAATAATTTGACCATGGTAAACAATATATTTGTGTACTCTATAGTATCTGCTTATGCTCATGAAAACAGCAAAAGGAATGCGCAAGTTTAAAACAATACAAAATAATATAAATAATAATATAATGCAGAATAATTTGATCACATGTAGTTTCAACAAACCCCATCTTTCATCATCTGTGACAGAGAATTCCTTCACAAAATGAGAGGTAGTTTGAATAAGATTATTAGAACTTGCCCAAACACCAGGTTATTTTAAGATTAAAATAAGAATTGAGATTAGTTTCACATATGCCATTGCAGCAGCATCAATGCACCAAAGATGTATTTCTACGGTCTGTTCCAGTAAAACCTGAAGCTGAAGAAGCCCCAGGTAACTGAAGCATATTACATCTAAACTAACACAATATGTAATTTAAGCACCACAATACAAAATTAATCAAAAAAGTCATCTCTCCAAGATTTCCTGTAGAAAGAAAATTTTAAATCATTGTATTTGTGACCTAAAGCAAGAGGTAACACTCACAAGCAAATCTCAGATACAGAATTCAAAATAGCTTAAAAGTTTTAAGTGGCACAAGGCATGGCTGTTGTCAACTTGTCATGTTTAATAGATTAAGTTTTCTGCTCTACCACCAGAAAATAATCTTCCTCACTCAACCATTAACACATCCAAAATTACAAGGCAATAGAGCAACAAACGAATCACTATGCACTGAATTTATCAGCCTCTTTCTTTATATCAATCAGTATTTGGTATTACCTCTTTCGTCCAAAATCACACCGGCTTTCTCTTCTAATTCATAAAGGACCTGCACGAGCATACAGTCTTATTTAGCTTTCTATCTCAAAGAGCTTACATGAAACACCTTCCATAAATTTAAGAAAAATAAAAAAGTTTACACTTTTAGCACAAAAACCTTTAATAAATATTTCCAAACATATATATTAATTATCTAGAACAACCATGAGAACAACTAGCTAAAGCCTTGAAATCAAAGATAAAAGAATGTCAAAGTTACACTAAACAGGAAAAAGAAAGATCCAAAAGGAAACATTTGATCCCAAGGAGGAAAAGAAGATCTAAAAAAGAACATTTCTTTAAATGTTAAAAAAGCATAATCCACATACTAAATTGTAGCCCTTAACGACACCACAAAAAACAACAGAACCATTGAACAAGATATTTGTCCAAAATAGCCATGTTTGCAAATTACTGATGTCATATTATAATATATAATATCTCCGATCAACAAATACAGCACTAAAGTGTCACAACTTCCTATTCCTTAATCCCTGAGTAAAAAATCCATACCCCTCCTTTCTGCAAACCATCCCTACATAATTACATTATGACAACAAAAATACTTCTATTTCATGAATATCACCAAAGAGTAATGAAATATCACCAAAACCATCAACATTTCAAATACTATCAAATCAGTTGACGTAATAACTGCCTGAAAATTAGGCAATAGGCATAACTAAAAGTACAGCAAACATACCCGTTGTAATACCGCTTCAGATTCCTTTCTTCCCAACTGTTCATGTCGCAGAGCATCAACAGCATCTTGGTATTTTTCATATATTTTAGCCAGCTACAAAGGAAGTAAAAATTAAATCAAAATTGATATATGAAACAGATGAAACAACTAAAAGTACTATAACTCACACTCCAGCCATCACGCAGAAGTGAAGCAGCTAGTGCTGTTCCTGAGACACCTTCTGGAACCTTTGGCACAAGCATTCGATTATCCTCAGCAATGTCATTGGTATCACGTGATTTTGCCCAGCTGCAGTATAATTATCAATTCAAATACATACTAATGTCCCACGATAAAAGAGTACAAATATCACTCATTTGGTCAAAGTGGCTTTAATGCAATATCTGTTCAACACACAGAATAAACAATGTAACAAGCTGCACATGCAAAACAAACGAAGTGATTAATCTTCTCCTTAAAGTTTGAAAAATGTTCTCTTGATACATGGAAAACAAGTACAACTGAGAAATCCAATGTTAAGTATGTTGTATTCGGCTAATGCCCTACACATAAGTTTACTAATTGGTATAGCAAAAGCCTACATAGAAAACTAGATCCACAATTTTGTTCTGCACTCACACCTGAGTCTATGCAACATATATCAAGGTTAAACTTCTAATCTTTTTTTTAATGTGAAATAACACTATTTTATTAATATCAAAGCTAAAAGTGGACCAACAGTCCATAGGAAATTACAACCAAACATATATCAAAGACAAACTTCTAAATTTCACAGCAACTGAAGCAAAATCAAATGAAAACAATCACATTATAGTTATTTTAGCAACAAAAAAAAAAAACCATGCTCTACCACTTCCACAGCAAAGCACTGTTGATATTACATAGTAATTACTGAGAGAGAGAGAGAGAGAGAGAGAGAGAGAGAGATACGTAACAAATAATTCCTAAGCTGATCCTTAAGGGGGAAAAAACTCTAAAAGATATAACTTCCAGCAGGCAATCAACACCATCCTAACCCATCCAAGAGGAGCAGGGTCTCTTGTTTTTTGTGAATTTCAATCAGGTACATAACTATTTTTTGCCATCACCAACATCCTTACTCTTTGAGCATATTTTAAACAGTACCAACATAAGTGATATAAACTTCAGATATAGGCTACTACGTAAGTTTGAGAAAGAAAATGTGGATGCATCATTAGTTGATATAACAGTACCAACCTATAATAAAACCTCCCAATGAGAGTGGAAAAATGGTTGAGGGAAAACAATATGTAGTCACATGCATATCACATCAGTGGATAATTGACATCAACATGTCTTACAATTATTATTACTTTTATAAACAAAGAATAAATTATAATTTTCATCAAATCATATACATACAGTTCTGTTGTGAAGCTGCTGAGAGGAAGAAGATTCAGCTCATTTGCTTTCCTACTACTTTCAATTTCAGCTTCACACTTTTGAAGTTTTTCTTTCAAATCCCCAGTCTCCTATAATCACCAAAAACAAATATGACTAAAAGCAAACCATCAACTGAACACCTTCATCAAATAAAAGGTATAAGCCAAACATAAATGCACAAGCATGCAAATATAGACACCCAGTCACCAATTATCCGACATAATTAAAAAGAAGACATTTCAGGGAATTATGAAGCCATTTTTCCCTTAAAATAAACATTTAAGGGGTCATAAATGGCAACTAACTTTTAACACAAAGAGAGAGTTTCGATTAAAATTAAGTTAATTTTATTAAGAAACAGCAATCAAACTTTTGACCCAAGAAGATTTCCAGCCTACAATGGAAATTTTTTGTTAATTTTTTTTCAGAATTACTTAAAAAGGCAAAACAATGAACACTGCTGCGAGATAGATTGTACAGCTTGCATAACTCACCCAAAAACAGAATTAAAAGAAATGTACCTTTTCGAATTGTTTTCTCGTAGATTCTTCCTTCTCAAGTCTCTCTTTATAATCATTTTCAACTTGACTCAAATGGATCTATTTTAACCATAGCAACAAAATTAAAAAAACGAGAAACAAACACAAATCACAGAAAGTTCACTGGATAAAACAGAAAAATAAGAAGTTATAAAATCTCACTTCTAGAGCCTTTATCACACCCTCAAGCTCTCCTGCCTTTTGAGACCATTCCTCATAGCTTTCTTTATATAATTCAACAAGCTTATTTACCTAAAAAGATTGGCAAGGATTCCAAATTAATATAAAATCATATATAATTTCATAAGGATAAACATGTTTCTCAAGTAATTAACATATACATAAAGCAGAAGACTTATGATAATCTCCAGGAAACAAGGTAACAAAAGCAACTACAATGTCATTCATTGTAGAGCCAAAAAGAAAGTAACAAGTTTTAGGATGCAACAGAACAAGAGTAAATGTATCTTGGGGCAAAGGTTATTAGCTTTGTTAAGGGCTTTGAGGGACAAAGAGTTTTATGACACGTCTTTCTTCTCATCCTACTCAAATCATCCACCATAAATTAAAGAGAAGGTGATAAATGCTTCAAATCTTCCACTCAGTCTACCATTCGATCTTATTCATTCTATTTTATGTTGAGAATGTAGAGTTAATCAAGATCAATTTGAAATACCATTTTAGGGCTTGTTTTCTTCTAATATTAAATTATTAACTATTATTATACATGATTCACTTAAATTTGCACCCCCAAAGGTGAGTACTCCTTTGTTTCACTAAAAGAAACTTAGGGTTCAATGGGGTATCAAAGTATGCCAGCAATACTAAGACTACATACAATTTAGTGTAACATATATTTTGGTTGATCCCTATATGATAATAGGAGCCTACTGTTAAGACACACCAGGAGGGCACAATCCAAGCAAATAACACAAGTATAACCAATGTTGACGAGCAATGCTGTTAAAAAATTCAGATCCTTTGAGTAATTTTCCTTAGAATGCTTATCAGTTATTAAGAAATCATATGTATAGATTAGGGTTGTTCCCTTTTGGTGTCATTTAATGTATTTATAATAAGCCTTCTCGTGTTCTATGATTAGGATGGGCACAACCCAACATAAGCATGGCATAATATTTCTGAGTTGTAGATGAACAAGTAGTACTCGCATGGATGGAAAAGCAAAACTAAGTACACAGAGACTAACAAACAATAGTTATTCAAATCTAAAACTTTTCGTAAAACTCACTGTAGAGAGTTCAGAAGAAAATCGGTCTTCATTAGCTGCAGCAGTGTCTTTTGACGAGCAAAACTCCTTCCCAGGGAACAAAAATAATACTGTTGAGTCAGCTGATACAAAAGAAATGAAACATAAAACAAATTTTAATAGACAAATAGAACAAGGGATACCTCCTGTAGGGATGTTAACTTTGTTTCTAGTTCCCTCACTCTTTCCTTGTTCCAATTTAAAGAGCTAGAGCATTCACTGAATTGTCTCTCCACCTGTGAGTTTAGATAAAACTTAGTAAGAACCGAATGGAATAAATAAAAAAGAATATGACTTCAGCACACTTACATCTGAAAGTTTTGCTGACATGTCTGCCTCAAGATCAGCATGTGTTCTGCGGAGCTCAGCAAGACTGCCAACTTTGGTAGTCAACTCCTCATTAAGCCAGGCATTATGCCTCTCCATAAGTTCTTTCTCCTGCTCACATCCAAAATTGACATATTAAACACAGTATTGCTCCAAATGGACCAACTTATGATCTATATATATATATATATTCACGCATGAAAGAAAGACATGAAGCATCAAAAATCTAAATCTTGAAGCAAAAGCTAGTCATTCCATCAACATTTCAGACTCTCTCAAAACAAAATTTAAGCAATGGTGCTTTCATAGAATGGTTCTTGATAATCTTTCAGTGAACAAAAATATAGGCATTTTTCTTGTCCTGTCCTGTCAAACACTTCTACTCCTGAAACAGTTACAACATAACTACAGAAATTATAAAAGCATAACCACCCACCCAAGTTCTGGGCACCACCAGAAATTGGTGATGTCAAGGTCCAAGGGACCTCTTAATACCTCGGAAATTATCATATTTACACTTTTATAGACGAAATTCCAAACATAGAACATTTTTGTTCTCCCTATCTGTTTATAACAGCAGCAGCAAGTACAACAATAAGAATAATGCTTCTTGAAAAATAAAAATAAAAGGCAATAACCTGCAAAAGACGAGAGCATGCAGCCTGAGAACGTGCTAACTCTGCCTCAGTTTCAGCACGGCGTGCATCCTTCTGTGCAGCATTGTCAGTCAAGTTGACCTTCACATCAATAAACGAATAAGAGGGAAAACATCATTGAGTTGTTAAATAGGACCAAATTTTAGTGTCAAGATATAAAGCAGAATGAGAATTAATTAAACTTACAATCTTGTCCAAATAAGCCTTGATAGTGGCATTCTTCTCACTGATTTGCAATTCCTTCTCCTCCACCAACCCCATCAACTGTCTCTTTGACTTATGCAGCTCTGACACCTCAGTCGATATCCTCTCAATCTCCCCATCCTTTCCAATCTGTAAAATACACATACAGAAACATTGAAACTTGTCCTCACACAAAGCATTGCTTTTACAAATCCTTAGTTTCAGAATCAACATTATTACTTTAAAAACACCAAATAAAAAACAATACAAACTCATAGAACGAGAGTGTTTGTATGTGTGAAAGAGAAACATATTATCGCAGATGAACTTCAGACATTGAGGCAGAAGCTATTGCAAAATGCGAATGAAATTCGTAATCATTACTACTACCAGAAATATACGTACATGTATACACAGATACAGAATATGTAGAGGCGATTAGCTAATAAAACGAAAACTAAAACCCTAAACCCTATACAGGAGCGACAAAACACGGAGCTTATAGAAAGTACCAATTGCAGATGGAGCTGGTGCTTCTCGGCCTGGACTTGCGCGAGCTCCTGCACACGCTGATCGATAGAATTCTGGAGCTGCGCGTGTTGCGACTCGAGTTTGGAGAACTCCTCGGATAACGAAATATACTTCTGCTCGAGGAGAGCGCAGGTCTGCTCGGCGGTGATGGAGGCGGCATCGGCGCGAGCCTGGACGGTGTCGAGCTGGCTCTGGATGTCTCTGATGTAGGCGTCAGCCATGGCAGCCACCGATGAGGAGTCGCCGGAGAGGCGCGACAACTCCTCGTCGGAGATGAAGAGGTGCATTTTTCCACTTTCTTGTTTTCGAAATCAAAACGCAAAACCGAAGGATCGTGCGGATTTGTTTCGGCGAAATGTTTTTTTTTTTTTTTTTTTCCTTTTGAGAGTGTTGGAATTTTGAAACCTTGAGAGGTGGTGAAAAGCTGAAATTTTGGACTAGCAGGAGCCGGAGACAATAATATATATGTGGGGTTTTGTTGGGCCGACGAGCCGAAGACAACAATTATAAGTGGGCTTGTTTGGGCCGACAAGCAGAATCCAATAATTACAATTGGGCTTTTTGGGCCCGACCCGAAGCTGAAAATTGTTAAGTGTGTTTTTATTTTGTCGTCGATCCTCTCTCTCAGTCTCTCTTGTAGTATAGGTTCGTTCTTCAACTCTTGATTGGGGTTTTCTCCGCCACTTGTGAGTTGTGAGATTCATTTAGTGGTGGCCACGGTTCGGTTTCGGTTCGGTTTCGGTTTGAAACCGGCGGTTTCGGTTCCGTAGCTACCCAAAACCGAAACCGTAACCGGAAAACCGGTTTGGTACACGGTTTCTAACCGGAAGTTTTACGGTTTCGGTTTCGGTTTCGGTTTAAAAACCGACTGTTTTGGGTTCGGTTTCGGTTTTTCAAAAAAAAAATTCAAAAAATGCCACGTGTCAGCTTCTGATTAGTCGATTTTTTTAATTTTTTTTTATTTAAAAAAACCGGCGGTTTTTAGCGGTTTTTGGAAGTACCCAAACCGAAAGCGTAACCGGTTCAACCGGTTTCCGACCGGTTTTGAAACCGTCGGTTCCGGTTTCGGTTTCGGTTTTGGGGCGGTTTTTGGAAGTACGGTTTTGGTTAAACCGCGGGCAAAACCGTCAGTTTAACCGAAACCATGGCCACCTCTAGATTCATTGTTATTTTTTACCATTTATGTGTCTTTTTAGGTTTTAATTAATAATGTATTTGATAGTGTTTTTATTGTTGTCAAAATTGCTTTTAAATAGTCGCAACTATCTGTTTGTAGCGATTGTCTAAAATAAATTTAATTTTAAATTCCCGTATGTGATTTTATAAAGTACTAGCTAGAATCTCTTTTTGTTGGTTTTAGAATTATATGCTCCATTTAGCCACTTTTAGCTTCTTCCAACTGAGTTTTGAGAAGCTAGAAATTGTAGTTTTTGGAAATTAGTTTCCTGGTGAAGCAATAATGAAAGGCGCTACAGTTGCAAACATTAAAGAATTTTTACCAAACTTCCTATTTTACCTTTGCCTTTCATGAAATTTACCAAAATAAACCAGTAGTCACAATTCATTCAACCTTCTATTCTCACCTCATCAATTAGGAGCTAATTGTGAAAAATGGATAGGGAGGACATGATCGAGTAAGAGTTTAGTTTATGGATGATACAAAGTGTCAGATTACCAGAAATGGTCTTGTTGAGAGTGAAAGAGAAGAAAGGAGGCTTGGTCGATTGATATATAATGTGATAAGAATTAAGTAGCAGCATGGTCACAAGCTGTAGACATGCAAAGGCAATGGATGGGCAATGGTGTGGCACATGCGGTAAATAAGTCAGTAAGAGTAATCGTGGGAGGGACAACAAGATGCTGGTTGTTATTTTAATTGTTAGAGTTGTTAGTTGATTAAGTCAAGTATTTGGTAGTGGTCAGAATAACAAGGAGTGATCCATGTAGTCCTCTTATTTCTTTGTTATCTTTTTAAAAGCCTTATGTAAGCTATCTAATAGCCAGTTTGAATTCAATAAAGCATCGGGAATTATATCTCAATTGTCCTCCCCTGTCTTTCTCTTCTACCAAATTATTCTTCTTCAGTTTTTTCCCTTACTGTTCTTCTAATACCGAATTCAACCTCATCAATGGTATCAAAGCCTTACAACCATGGAAACACACACCAAATCCAATACGGAATTCCACAGCGAGATTCACGAAATACTTGCTAGCCACGAAACCCGATTCGATGAAATAGTGGCTAGCCAAAACAACCGACTCAATGAAATCGTTGCCAATAACGATAATCGGTACGAACAACTTCTCAAGGAACTACAGTTGATGCGTCTACAACACAGTCAACATCCACAGTCGCAGTCCTATTCACAACCACATACTCATCCGCCTTACGAACAACATCCTCATCCGCATCAGCCAAGCCAATTTCGATCCAATTCTGAGAGGGAGATCAATCCGTTTGAAATCGGTGAAGCATCACACAGTAGCCTCGCCACTCAACGCAACACCTCGCAACCAATAATGACCGAAATCACACCAATCTAAAATTGAATTTTCCAACTTATGGAGGGGAGGATCCAACAGGGTGGATTTTTAAGGCTGAGTAATATTTTGACTTTAAACGTATTGCTTCCCATCAACAAGTGCAGTTGGCGTCCTTCCCCCTAGAGCGTGTCGCACTTCAATGGTACCGATGGTACATAAAAAAAACAAAGGGCCATTGAGTTTGAACGAATTTACCAAAGCCACGTTACTTCGGTTTGGACCAACGGACTATCAAGATCTTTCAGAGGCACTGTCATGGCTCAAACAGACAACCATAGTTACCGTTTACCAAGAAACATTTGAGAAATTGTCACACAAGGTTGATGATTTGCCGGAAACTTTTTTTGATAGGGTGTTTTATAGCTGGACTCAGGGATGACATACGTCTCGACGTACAGATTAAACAACCGAAATCTCTTGCTGAGATGATAAGTGTTGCTCACCTAATTAAAGAGAGGAATCAGCTCCAACGAAAACCTAGTAGTACATTTCGGCCTCACACCTTATTTGCAATGTAGAGGACTGGTCCAAGCTCAATAGCGGACCTTCTCGGACCACCACCACAGCCATCAAAAGACCAGTCCGAATTTAGGTACTTACCAGGGTCTCATCCGTCGTATCACCGGTCAAGAGGCACATGAGAGACAGGAAAAAGGTCTCTGTTTCTACTGTGATGATAGGTACGCACTTGGACACCGTTGCTCTCGTCAATAACTATTCATGGTTGAAGACGTGATATCGGGTGACGACATTGAAGATATGGACATGGACTGTGATTCAACGGCTCAAGAGGCAATCCTTGAAATATCGTTCCACGCAATGGAAGGTACGAACCACCCGTAGACTTTCCAAGTCAATGGAAGGGTGAAGAATAAAGAAATCACAATTCTCATCGACGGAGGTAGTACACATAATTTTATTGATCAAGCCATTGTCACCAAATTTGGTTTACCTGTTGTGAAGGATCAAACATTCCAAGTTATGGTGGGTAACAAGGAGAAGAACGAGTGTACCGAGCGATGTTTAGGGCTCAGTTTGACGATTCAAGGATATACGGATCTAGTTGATTTTTACGTACTTCCAGTCGCGGCATGTCAGGCAGTTTTGAGGGTACAGTGGTTGGAGACCCTCGAACCAATCGAGACAGATTACAAGCACCTCACAATGTCTTTCAACCAATCGGGCCAACCCTACACCTTACATGGATTGCATCGAACCAACATCCAACCAATAACAGAGAAAGAGATGCTCCACTTGCATGGTATGAGATTTTTTTTCATATGTTTCTTTTTTGCATGTGGTACATGTACAGGAGGCGGTAATGACTTCTAATAACCCATATGATTTACAACAATTATTGGAGGATTTTGCACATGTGTTCGCTACACCCAAAATTCTACCACCCACACGTTCACATGATAACCAAATTCCTCTTCAGCCGAATCATGGACTAGTTAGTGTCCGTCCGTATAAGTATCTACATTTCGAAAAATTGGTCTGTGAATTTTTAGATTTATGTGTCATCCGAGTGAGCAATAGCTGATTTTTCTCTCCGGTTTTGTTAGTCAAGAAGGCTGACAAAACTTGAAGGTTTTGCATCGACTACCGGGCATTGAACAGTATTACGATAAAAGATAAGTATCCGATACCGGTTGTAGATGAGCTGCATATGGCTCAGTATTTTTCCAAATTAGATTTGCAAGCCGGGTACTATCAGATACGAATGCAAGACATCGATATACACAAAACCAAGTTTCGTACTCATGAAAGGCATTATGAGTTTTTGGTAATGCCGTTCAGTTTAACCAATGCTCCGGCCACCTTTCATAGCCTTATGAATGATTTGTTCAAACCTTATCTCAAGAAATTTATTCTTGTTTTTTTTTTTCACGATGTTCTCATATACAGTCAGCCATGAACGGGCCATTTACAGCATCTTCAACAAGTATTGTCTTCCCTGTCAGCTAACAAACTTTTTGCCAAGCACTCAAAGTGCCGTTTTGTTGTTATGCAGGTGGAATATCTAGATTATCTTATATCGGCAAAAGGGGTCGCTGTGGATCCTAAAAAAATTGATTCCGTACAAAATTGGCCAGTTTCAACCACGCAAAAGGGCATCAGAGGATTCCTTGGATTGGCCGGGTATTACAGGAAGTTTGTGCGAGGTTTCAGTGTGATAGTAGCCCCTCTAACCCGACTCTTAGGTTTTAGATGGTCAACGGAAGTGGAGGTTGCATTCTTTCAACTCAAAACAACCATAAGTTCTTCCCCAGTGCTACGCCTTTCGAATTTTTCAAAACAATTTGTAGTGAAATGTGATGCTTGTAGAGTCGGACTCGGAGCCATTGTCTCTCAAGAAAAGGAACATGTGGCTTTCTTCAATGAAGCATTAAAGGGAACGGCTATAAATTTATTGACCTATAAGAAGAAATGTTAGCAGTTGTTAAGGCGATGAGAAAATAGAGATCGTATCTATTGTGAAGACCATTCTTGATTCAAACGGATCAATATAGCTTGAATTTTTTGTTAGAACAACGTATTACAACTCCGACTCAAGCCCGCTGGCTACTGAAATTGTTGAGGTATGATTACATAATTTTTTACAAATATGGAAAGGAAAATCAGGGGGCCGACACTCTTTCGCGAGTAGCACCTTTTCAGTTTTTGGGCATTTCCCTACTAGTGGTCGAGTGGTGGCCTTCTCTTCAATAAAGGGTAATATCCGAACCTTACTATAGAAAACTTCCGAGCAACTGTTTCCCACTTTGTGTCCAGCGAGATGGGGTTTGGGTTCAACATGGTCGAGTCTTGTTGAGTCCTTCATCTAGCCTAATTCCAACAGTCCTTGAAAAAGGGCATGCTTCGGCCACTGGTGGTCATTTCGGGTTCTTTAAAATCTGTGAAAGAATCAGCATCAGTTTTGTTTGGGAAGGGTTGAGGTCTGCAGTTAAAGAGTTCATTCGTTCATTCGTTCATGTGATATCTGTCAGCCATGTAAGTACGACAACTTGTGACCAGCAAGATTGCTGCAACCATTACCGATTCTTGGAAAGGTTTGGACAAAAATTTCGATGGATTTCATCGAGGGATTAACGATTTCACAAAGGTATGATGTGATCATGGTGGTGGTAGATTGCTTGTCTAAATATGCCTATTTCATCCCTTTGAGACACCCTTTTACAACCTTGATTGTTGCAAACGCATTCATTCGAAACATAGTGAAGTTACATAGCATTCAGGTTTCAATAGTAAGTGATAGAGATAAAATCTTTATTAATGTTTTTTGGAAGTCATTTTTTCAATTGCAGGGAACAAAACTACTATTGAGTTCAAGCTACCATCCAAAAATCGATGAACAGACAGAAGTAGTAAATCGAACTCTTGAACAGTATCTTCGGTGCTTCACGAGTGATCAACCAAAGAAATGGATGGATTGGTTACCTTGGGCAGAATTTAGTTACAACACAACCACTCATTCGGCCACCAACATGACTCCCTTTGAGGCAGTTTATGGGGTACCACCACCCTCAGTGTTGTCTTACATTCCAGGCACAACCAATGTACAACCGGTTGACGAACTCTTGCGTAAAGGGGATGAGATCTTGTGTATGGTATTAAGCTGTGATAAAATATCCTCATCAAGGACACATACCTGTTTAGATGAAACTTCGTATTCATCTTCCCAACCACTACGGGCCTTCTCTAAAGTTGTTATTTTTCTGTATCTGTTTTTCAATTCTGCCAGAGGCATTTCCTTGGAGAGAGAAAAGCTGATGTGTAAACACAATAGGATGACTCAATAGTTGATGAAGCCAGTAAATTATTAAATTTAATACCTTATTGACTCCTCAACAGCAGGACGGACTATTTTAAACATTCCAGAAGCCGAAGTACTGGAAATTTAATATAGGAATAATAAAAGTGTAAGTCAAGCAGAAGAAATATGGATGCTCACATTTTAAACAATCATATCATTTATATAGAAAATTCAAAGAAAAAACTAAACCCAAAAAAGATCTCACTTCATTCTCAAATCCATCCTTTTCGTCTTACAGATATCAAATATGCAGAGTACCTAATCTAAAAATAATATTCCACAAATCTGGATAAATTCCGATTCACAACCCATTATATAACCAAACCCATTACATAATGAACTAACAATATGATTTGAAAGACAAGATCTTTTATGCTGAGGATAATTAGTGACACTACATTATTTCAGCATGAAAAGAAGAAAATTATGACAAATTTGGTAAGTTAGCCTTGACATTTCTTTCGTTCCTTGTAAATAATAAAAGAACAATAACTTTGTAATTTAGCATAACGAGAAAAGATTCAGTGGGGAGTAAGACAAAATAATACCTCACAAATGCTAAAATGAAATGTCGCCTTCCCAACCATTCCCTTTTAGATTCATAGAATCCATCATTAGGTGAACCGAGCCCATCCTTTTGTTTCTCATCAAGCATTGTACTTGCAGACTAACATGGATGAATAAATTTCATTGTGAGGACACTACTAAGTATATAAGAAACCATTCAACCAATCAAGTAAAAGAAGAAATTGTACCTCCCACGTTGTTCCACGATCCAGAGTGAAAGTAAAAAGTATTGTCGATGCCCCAGACATGTTATCAACATGAACAGTCTGCAAGAAAATGAAAATAAGTATAACAAAATATGTAAAG
The DNA here is from genome assembly GCA_035582765.1 of Acer negundo. NCBI lineage: Eukaryota > Viridiplantae > Streptophyta > Magnoliopsida > Sapindales > Sapindaceae > Acer > Acer negundo. The sequence continues at coordinate 109,416 of CM069241.1, forward strand.
TCACACCAAGAGATATGGCAAGAGAATCAACCTTTGGAGTTCATTGTAGTTCAATAATGTTAGCTTTCATATCAACAATCCCCGAGTCAAGATTCCCTTCAATGCGTGCATTCTGAACAAGAAGATCCAAGATGCTGATAAACAACTCAAACAGCCTGTATGAAGATGGAAGTGATTAGAATACCAAGTAAAAATTTAGTTGCAACAAGCACGTCACTTTTAAAAACCACAAAATATAGACCTATTTTGAATCTCAGGTGGCAGTCCTAAGAGCCGATTAAGGAAACGCCCAACATCGTGCATATCAGAATCAACTATACGGCCAGAAAATTTTCCATAATCTTTGCCACTACCTACATCAGATTGACTGAAAATGTAATTGCATGATAATAACTAAAAGAGTGCACTGTGAAATATGATATAATACAATAAATTAAAGAACTTAGCTGTAGTAAAGTACTATTCTCGAATAAATTACCAATAACCATGTCTCTAACTATTCCAACAGACACGAGAGCAGCTTTTGCCTTCGTCATAAAATCTTGAATCGTTTCTGGTTTTTCAGATGAACATCCAGGAGGTACAACTGGCAGCTTATCCTGAAATTGAACCTTAGTTATTTCCAGATTCTAATTAAAGAAAAACCAATATCCAGCTCCTTCCTATTGTTATTATTTTTAAAATATCTCCCTACTATTCAACAAATCAACGAATAAAAATCAAGTAACAGTATCACAAAAAGATCAAACCTGCTCCATTATTCCTCTATACATCACCATCAAGGCCTTTTTTCCAAAAGCAGTATCGTAATTATAAGCACTCAAGGTTGGTCCTGCCCTGCAGAGCATCCAAGCAGGAAATGAGATGATTGACCAAGGTTAAACAAATTCAAGAATAAATCAATATCTTCATGCCCCAAACCAAGAACCTACCTGCGGTCTCCCTGAGTTAAGGCTCCAAGAGATTATAATCTCTTGGCAACAATGGATGCAAACCGGCGTTCTCCACCAAGGTTGGTAAAGATTAGCCTACAAAGTATACTGGACAACATAATATATCGGTCCAACAAATTTGGCAATCTGGTAAAGCACAACTAATGTCTATCTTTGTTGCATCTCAATCTCAACTTATGTAAGAAGATACCGTCATCAAATAAATTTTCCATTGTGATCAGTGTGATTTCTTGATTTACATGTGTTGAGCATTTAATTCAACACAGCTATATTAAAGCAAAAACCAAGCTACAAGATGACAAATAATGAATCATATAATACTTGGTCTACCTATACTCAGGTGCTGATGCTTGATTTGAACGATGAGTTCTTCCAAACTGTTGTATTGCTCTGTCAGCACTCCAAGGGAGCTCCAAGGTTATGTGAACCCTCCTTTTCTGTTATGAAAAGAGTAAATGAGGTAAAAATGGGACGAATTGAGAGAACAAACTTCAATAAATTACATATTTGAAATTCTCATCAGATATTATGAATCCAGTTCTTACTAGGCAGAAACATGTCAGAGGCATCCAACTTTAAAACCTTTCAAGGATCAATGTTATGCATACAAGAAAACTTTAAAATGATGAGGCACACCTGATTTGCCGCCCTCCTATCCGATTGTAAAGAAACACCAGCTGATCCGGCTTCGGATATGATTGCAACGAATTTCTTACCATCCATAAAGAGCTGCTTCTCATGCATGTTGACCATTTCCATGCTGATCTCCTTTCTACAGAAAAAAACAAATGGAAGTTCAACTACCGTGGCATAAAGCAAACAATCAACCAGAGGAAAAAAAGAACAAGAAATACCCAAACTCACGTGTTCCGTGCCTGATAAGTTACACCTTTTCCACTTGAGGCTCTTACAAGCATGCCTCGTCTCCCTGTCATTTCTGTAACTTTATCAGGACCTCCAAGTTGCGGTAACATTGTATGAATTGTTAAAAAGGATAAAACATGCAGTTAAAGAGAGGAGGAAGTGGGAGAAAGAGCATGAGGAAAGTTAAATCAAAGCATAGACCCCCTACCTGATCAATAATATCATCCAAAGGATTGTTTGGAAGATCCAACGTCCGAATTATATCCAAAATTTTTGACTTACGTTCCAAAGCTGCTTCATACCTAAATTTATAAAACAACTGTTAAATATTTTTAACAATTAGAAATTCAACAAGCCAGACTCCAGTACAATCAAATCTCTAAAGAATAAAACCAAAAATATATAAGAAACCAGAACAATTTTCATAAATAAAACCTCTTCAAAAGTTCTGTTAGATAGGCATGTCTTGATTGAAGATATTCTTCTGTTTTTTCCTTGCACGAATGACACGACCAATCACTGGGTACTGATTCAGTAACAGGTGGGACTAAACATCCAGCATGTACCAGTTGACCACAACAGGAGCACTGGAGCAATTTCTTCCTTTCCTATAGTTAGAAATACAATGCATGATAACATATTGCATACACTTAAATCATCTAAACATCTAAACAAATAAAACTAATTACCTCTTCACCATTGCTTATCTCGCAGATCTGAAACTCGTCATCAGATTCATTAGATTCATGAGCAGAATCAGCTGCATTTATCAGAATAGTATTAGCAAGATTCAAGAAGAAGGCAACCGCTGCAATTTCTATCGAACTTTGTATCCAAGTGCACATGGTAAATATGTAAGACTTGGAGAAGTAGTAACCATTCACTATGATCAATAACTTCGACTTAAAGAAAAAAGTAAGAGTAAGAAAGTCATGCACCCCATGACTTCCAGAGGAAGTTACCACCAAAAAAATACAAGAAACACCAAAGGTTAAGGTGTAGATGAAGATGAAAATTCTCCCATTAAAGTAGTACAATCACTAGGGAAAATGAATTTGCCAAGCCATGTATATTTGAAATGTCAATTGAAACTACACTAAATTTGTAATGTCCAGGTCCAAGAACTCACTATCGGATTCTTCATCGCTTTCAGCATCACTTGCAGGTTTCCATTTTGCTACTTTCCTTACTCTTCCTTTTAGTGAAACACCAGGAGATGCAGAATGCCTCTTTCGTTGAAGTTCTTTTACACTCTCCTCTCCTATAAAAAAAATTAAAAAGTGAATTTCAGTTGCAGCAACAAGTACAAACTAACCCCAGACATAAAATCCATACCTGGAAGAGGGTCAGGCTTTTCAGGCAAAGGATAATTTTCTTCCACAAATTTCAGCAACAGCTCTCGAGGTCCCGAAATAAAGTCATCAAGTTCAAGACCCTATTTGGAACAAGAAGACAAGGGTACCATATGACAAAAATAAACAACATAATATGGAATTAGAAAGGGAAAGGATGCACATAGCAGATAACCCGGACATACGCACATATTTTGTCACAGCTTCCTCTGTCCGAGCCTCTCCAGTACTCTGAAGGCCAATGACCACACATTTATCTTCCAGTAATGCTTTCTTAGCTAGTCTTACAGTAGCAGGCACCTTAGCTGACATGCACATATGTCTAAAGAAACGCTACAACAGCATACAAAAATACAAAGAGTTGGTAAATATACCCAAAATAACATATATAAAGGGAGAAAAAGCAATAAAAGAACACTGCCCAATGCACCAAGATTTGGCATATCAATACCTGATGACTTGACCAATATAATCTCCATATTTGACTAGAATTAGGTTTCTCTTTAGTGAGAAAAGCACTCGCTGACAACTATTCCACGCGCAATTCTGCCCAAAATTCCGCTGCTTTTTTGTACATGTCCTACAATAAATATAATCTAAGATGAGGAAACTGAAACAATCCCTATAAAAGAAAATTAAATTGAAAAGAAGGGGTGAATAAATTTAGCCAATATTTTCAGTGCCAGAAAGATGAAAGTGAATGAATGCCTCATACCATCATTTCAACTTCTAATGGTGCCTCAACAACTTCAAACTCAACCCCTTTGTAACTAAGAGTACGACACACGTACATTCCCCTGAATGTGGAACAAGAATATGAATTAGAATTTAGAAGGTAATATAGTCTAAAATAAATCTACCTTAGAAAGGTATTCCAAGCTTAAAAACCTTGCTTTTATGTCCATGGCGACAAGTTCCAATGCTCCAACACCACCTTTATCAAGAGCACCTGCAAATAATGTTTATTTTAGAAGCTATCACATCTTAACTGTTCGATACGAAATCCAACATGTGAAAGCACTTGCAAACCCCTGTGTGAGTGTGTGTGTGTCTGGTGGTGGTGGGGATTTCTGCATTCGAAAAAAGGATAGGGAAAGGAAATGAACATGATCTGATTTTATAAAATATTTAACTAATTGAGTATAAGTCAGAACTTAAACAGTACACATTTTTTTATCAATTAAACTATTTACTATAATATCAGTGAACTAATCATACTCTTTAACAAACTTGTATACCCTACTAACATACAAATTTTACGTATGTTCTATAGTGTCCTGTGTTCCCAATGGTATAAGTATAATCCCAATTCCCAATTCAGTTTAACAGACTATAACAGTCCACATATTTCAATAAGATCTCTGTGCTACTGCATGCAAGTGTGTCAAGTTTTCCAGTGCCTAACTTGATATTGCTTTACTTCATCAAACCATAGTTTGATAAAACAATAAAATTTAGGTCTCAATTTATAGGACCAAACCACATCAACTAGGAAATAAAATAAACCTAAAATAAGTAACAAAATCTGTTTTCCTGATTAACCCACTTCTAAATGGAAAATAAATCCTAAGCATAATAAAACAATAAAATCTCTAAGGTTATTCCATAACTAGTTCTCCATCACATCTAGAGCTAAAATGTTTTCAAGCACCAAGAGACCGAATCCTAAGAGGGTAAGACGCTCATTAGCAGGAGCATAGCATAAAAGAGTGCTTGTCTTGGGTCTGTGGGGATAGATATAAGATGACTACACTGCCCTTAGCAGTCATCACGAGAAACTTCTTTTCCTATAATCAACTAAATGACTAACTGCTTCCACAAAACATTGTAACACATATTAAATTAAAGAAACATGATCCATGTAGTCCTCCTATTTCTTTGTTATCTTTTTAAACGCCTTATGTAAACTATATAATAGCCAGTTTGAATTCAATAAAACTTTGAGAATTATATCCCAATTGTCCTCCTTTATCTCTCTCTTCTACCAAATTATTCTTCTTCGGTTTCTTTCCCTTACTGTTCTTCTAATACCGAAATTCAACCTCATCATAATGCCATCTCCTCATCCTTCAAATTAATTAAGGTTCATATATGTATATCTTTGTTGTATATCTTTGCTTCATGAATTAATGTTTATATATAGTTCTATATATAGACTTGTGAGTTCATTAATTTATTTAATTATTAGTTTCAATATACATATGGATGTTTGAATTTGCTCAAAGAAAGTTAGGCGGATGAAGAAAATTATTATTGTATCTGTGTCAGAGATTGAAAGAGGTGTTGTTTTAAGACTTAGCTTGCAAGTGATCATGGAAAAAGATAGTGGGCACATGGAGATAGAGAAGATATATACTTATCTGGTTATATAAAAAGTCATGCATGCATGTATGTATTTACTTGTAAGCAAACAGTATATGTACTGATCAAAATCCACATTACAATTAATTTCATCAAAATCCACACCAAATCCAATTAAAGATACACGTACATTGGCATTGGGGTTACAATAATAATTTCCCCGAAAGCCAGAAAAGGTTAATTAGCAAATACAATAGTACTAGATCGATCATATTCATCAGAGAATTACAGCTCAAACCCCAAACTAAAAGCAAAAGAGAAAGCTACAGATGATGAGATGGGGACCTACACATGAACACAGCACAGCCTGGTAAAGGAAATGGTGATCATCAACTCAAAACACTCAAATAATGCAAGTGTGAGTGATGGGTCACATGGAATAAAAAAAAAAAGCAACTGACATAAAACACATGCCCTTGCCTCCGTTTTCCATTTGCACATGCTCTCTGTCTCCTCCTCCAACACAACACAACTCTCTAAAATTAATCTCTAGCTACTTCAATCAATCAATCAATCATTCAATCAAACACTCACAAACCCTAGCTTAGCTATCTCAAATTAATTATATTGTACACAAACCCAATTAATATTCAAACTATATATAGTTAGAAAATTAAATAAATAAATCAGTACCCCTTTGAGTATATATGCTTTTATTTGTCTTAATTTCTTAGTAGTACGTGTTCCTTTTCATGTCATTTTGATATATTCTTCTTGATCTTCTTCTATAGAGTTATTGCTGGTTCTTGGCTGCTGCCAACAAGGTGCATTGTAGGTGGCAGTGGCAGCTGATCAAGTGATCGTTAGTGAGGCCGGAGGCTTGCATGAATGAGTGGACCACCGTCGAACCCACAAACCTAAAACCCCTCCTAACCATGTCTTTGCTTATGCTCTCTGATTTTGAAGTCTTCACTGGGATTTTGTGACCAAATTTGTACTGAGTGGAGATTGGCTTCTTGTTCACAAATCCCCATATGTATTTCTCAAATGTCCCAAACTCTCTTTTGATCTACAATGCCAACAAAACATTAATAAGTAACCAACCCCACAAAGCTAGCTAGAGTAAATAATTGCTATGCATATATCGATAATAACAAACAATTGCAAACAAATAATTAATAAATAATCAATGCAATATTGAATATTGAGGGTTCCCACTTTTGTTTTCTTCATGATAAATTCAGGAAGTGGTGCTGAACAGCAAGTGTTGTAGGGACATAACTTTTAAATGGGAACTTGCTTGTCAACAACTTTTCACCGAATAAGAGGAGCAAAAATTAAAAACAAAGAAAGATCGATTAAGTTACATTGACTACATATCGAGTCATTGACTCATTGAATAACTTTTTTTTCTTAGTGACAGGTGTAAATCAAATGTGTTGTTTCACCCTAATTATAAAAATAAAGCTGCTTTCAAGATTGATCATACAAAACAATGCAAATTGATATAGTTTTTTTTGGACATGAAAAGAAAGAAGAAATAAATCAAATCAGTATTAGAAAGAGAGATAAAAGCTAGAGACATCATGTAGTGAAATTTCTTAATGAATATTACCTCGAGAATTCTGTTAGAGTTGTCGACAACTCCTCGAACTCGGCTTATATCAACGTCATATTGTGTACTAATGGACATCATTTGTTTGTCAGTCAAGCTAGCCACAATTTCCGCATCAAACCCTGAAAATGCATCCCTAAAAATGGAAAAGAAAGAAAAAAAAAATTATAATTTATCATATTACATGAATTCTTTTTAATTTGTTTGAAATTTTTGTTGAAAATATATAAGTAGTATATATATATTATATTGACCTGAAATCTTGTCGTTTCTTCAAGATAGAAGTCCAATCTGAGCCCACCTGAGCACCGCTTAGAACTAGCAATTCAAACAACATACTGTATATGGAGAAAAAGGAACAATCAACTTTAGTCATATATGTGATCAAATTAAAAAGAGAAATAGATGAGAGAGAAAGAGAGAGAGAGAGAGACATACTTGTCATCATGAACTGGAACTCCCCATTCTTGATCATGATAAGCCACATAGATGGGATCTGTAGCATTAAAAATATTGACATTATTATATATAAATTTCTCATACAACAAGATAATTAAAATTGAATGGTCATATATAAATGATACATACCTGAATTGGCAGTAATAAAACTGCACCTCTTGTGATCTTCTTCTTGATCGGTACTAGAATTGTGATCATTACGATCATGAAGAGGAACGATTTTATTGGATTCAAACTTGGCAGACTTTGATCTTCCATAATGAGCAATCCGCATCTTACGTTGAGCATGTTGAAGAGCCATTTGTTCCCTTCTGACGGCGGCTATGCTTCCCGGTGACTCAACAATCAACGAAGAAGAATAAGTCAACGATGCCTCTGTATAAGAATTTCCAAGAACATGACCACTACTACTAGCTTCTTTGAAACTTTTAGATTTTTTCCTCTCCAAGGTTTTGATGACGGTGTTGTTTCTAGGAATAACAACCTTTTCAGAACTGGAATTCAATGCATTGCTGTTGTTGTTGTTGTTGTCGTTCCCTCGCTTGATAGCTAGAGGCCTTGGTGATTTTGACTTGGGAGAAATAGGAGGTGTAGCACTACCGTTCAATGAAGTCTTATTATTAGACTTATTAACAGTAGTAGTAGCAAAAGTTGGTAATGGAGGTGGTGACAATTTTTTCAAAGAAGTGCGACGTTCCAAGTTAGGAACACGGTTACAAGTGGGTTGAAGAACCGGCCTGCCATTGATTTTGGCAACCGCGGGCTTTATTGGTTCAATGCCTGTGGTCACCTTAACTTTAGAGCTACACATTTTGACAATGATAAGAATTGAAGAAGAGAGAGTGTTAAAAGGGTATGGATATGGATATGAGAGATTATTGAAGGAGAGGGAAGAGGGGGTGTGGGGTTATATATAGATTAATAAAAAAATAAAAAATAAAAAAAAATAAAAAAATAAAAAATAAAATAAAAAATAAAGGAGAAAGTAGTAAGAAAGGAAGTTTGGGTGACTTTGGGAACATGGGAGGGTTGGGGTCTGCCATACACACTCTTGTGATAGATGCTCATTACTTTTTCCTAACTAAACCACGAGGGGGGCTGACCCATTTATCACACTAATTCCCCACTTTGCCATCTATTATTTCCTCTGAGTTATCATTAATTTTAAGACTTCACCGTTCGTTTTTAAGACTTCACCGTTCGTTGTTGATTAATTTTGTAGGACTAGTATCTACTTAATAATTTGAGTTTTAATAAAATCAAAAATGTCAAAAAATACCTTTCAGATCGACACAACCACAAAATAAGTATCGCGTTTTTCTTTTATATATTATATGGTCGAAACTTATTTTTCCTTCTATTGACACTTAATTTTCCTTTATTCAAAACCTATGAAGTCGATCTAATTTTTTTTTCAAGTCTTTTGATAAGGGTATTTTTGTGAGTTTCATTATACTTAGGTTCTATTAAAACTCAAATTATTAAGTTGTACTAGTCTCATAGAAAAAAAAAAAATTTTATTTAACCTTATTAAAGACATAAATTTTCATTGTATACAAATAGAATCAAGAAGTTGATAGAGGGGATTTGTTGGTTAGGGATTAATTATATATATAATTAATATAAATATTTTGTTAATTAGTTCAAATTAAATTATGTTAAGGGGTGTTTTTACTAGGAACTTGCATCCCCTAATTTCCACCTTTATGTATACATATGTGGGTGGTGTAAGTTGGAGGAATTCATGGTGGGTAGTGATAGATAAGGAAGGTAAGAATGCAATAAAAACTAAAAAGAAGAATTAATGATTGATGTATTTCCTTTTTAGCTGGAGCCTGGAGGGAATCTCTCGTTTTTTTCTCTGTATATCTCTTAATAACTCATCAACTTCTATGTGGTGGTGGTAACATGGGAGATATTTTCCAAGCACACACAATCTCAAACACTTTTTTAAGGTAAGACACACACTAACAACCCTTTAGAGCTTATAATTGTCCTCCTTTTTTTAGAGATTAGTTAGTTGTTATATATAATTAATCAAATTAATATTACAAGTCCATATATACAACACCTTTTATGACTACTTTATATATGAACTCATACAAGTCCATATATATATATATATACACGCTTTTCCAGTCGAATATTTGGCCTGCTTTCAATGTGAGGCCCACTTTCTATATTAATTTATTTAAATTTTCTTATAAATGTATTACCTTCATTCAACAATAATATTAGCTTAAAATATGCTTAAAAGGTACTAAATTAAACCTCAAATGCAACCCCAAAACAGCAGCAAGTGGACTACTGAAGCCATATATCATTGTGAACAGTTAAAGCCAATTAATTAGCTAGCTTTACACTATTTAATTTCAGGTAAATGGAATCAATGTGAGGTGAGTTCATATAGTTTTTGGATAAAAATACTCTTCCCTTTACACATGTCAAGTGTTGAGAATGGGGGCAATACTCACCCCTTTCAAGAAGGTGAACAAAAGTAATCTCATGTGAGGTGCAGCAGCAAGTGCCTGATCATCCAAAATTGTACGTAAAGCCAATGAGACACTCTTGAACAATGAGCTTTATCGGTAACTGTAAAACTAATTATTGAAATGTTGAGCTAGTGATGATGAGAATCGGTGGCTTTTGGTAGTTAGCTTTAATTGAATTGATGACTCTCATATAGTGGCTTGTTCAGTGGAGTCAGAAAATTGTACAGATCCCCACAAGGATATGGGGTTTTTTCATTTACTTCACAAAGACTTAAGGGATATTCATGGTAAACTAAAAACCTTGCTTGCAAGCCACACTATCTTTATCTTCCAAATATACATATAAACTATACTCTTCACATTCACATTTACATATACATGCACCTTCCCTTCTACCATTCTCTTCTTTTAGCTTGAGCTTCAACCAGAAGTTGGCAGAAAAGTTTTACTGCTTATAATATAAGTTCATATAGCTACCATATAAGTTTTGGCACATAGGTGATATATATATATATATATATCAAAAAAAAAAAAAAACGCTACTAATGAGTAAGATTACTCATCAATCATTGTTATTATGAAAATCAACTAATCCACAGTCAAAGTTATATGTTGCCAACACAAGTGGATGAGTTGGTGATAATATTCAACCAATTTTGTTTTGTTTCGTTTTGTTTTTATCCAAAAACATATTATCAATATATATACTTTTTCACTAGAAAGCAGATTAAAAAATAGTAAAAAGTTAAATATACGACAAGATAAATCTTCAAATGCTTTTAATGATCTAATTAATCTGATGATCACTTAAAAACTTAACAGTTGTTTCCTTAAAAGTGGGTTCAAAAAAGGTGGTCCAATCTAATTTGTCTTGGTAAATGACAAAGATTACCAACATTACATGTGGGATAAATTAAGTGTAATTACACAAACAATTATGATTTCCCAACCTCACTAATTAATTGCCAGGGCATAGATGATGATCATTAGGATTAGGATTAGGATTACGGAGAAAAACAAAAAACAAAAGAAAACTTACAGTAATTATAGTAATTAGTAAACATTTACCAAGGAAAATCGAATCTCTAATACCAATTATTAAGATCAAACGTTTACTATTGTATCAGAAACCAAAAATTAACGCATTAGTTCCTTAATTTAGCAGACCCGGTAAAAGTTGAAATCATGATGGTCCTTTTCGGTACTATCTAGAAAAAGCATGGCACATGGAAACATTACATGTGATGAGAGAATAACTCATATGCAAAATTTAAGGTAAAAAAACAAATGAATTAACTCTAGCTAAGCTAGCTATATGTATCTCCCCATAGTAAACAGTAACTTATCGTACACGCTCATATAAAAAGAATAAAATCTGATCACTTTTTTCTATCATCCTCAGATTATATATGTAGATAGTTTGATTATTCCATAGATAAATGATCACCGTCCATCACATGATTGTAGTCTACGTGTGATACATTTGTTTGATTGATTGAAGTTGGAGATAATGGAATAATGGATGGATTCTTCTTCTCACGTTCGTTTATTTAAACAATCTTTTTTTGGTAAGTTTTGGAATAATTTCCAATCTTTTTTTTTAATCACTACTCATCAACCGATCGAGACAACCCATGTGATATAAACCGACACTTTATACTTTGTAATCCAATTATTAGTGCACTAGTAGTGCTCCCACACAACCACAACAAGGCAAAATAAATAACCATGTCAATATATATAATTTCTCTAGTTTATACATGCCCATTATATATACGTGTACGTGTTAATAGTAATATCATATTTCATATATGACGAAATAGGGCAAGATAACACTTTTTTTAGTTTGGATTTGTACAACTATCACCACATTACTAAGTCTTGTTTTATTAGCACCAAAAAGGGTATTGAGACCAAAATGCCCCCACTTTTATCTTTGTCTACTTTTAATTTTCATTTTCAATTTTCAATTTTCAGTTTCCCTCACTTTCCTCACTTTGACCGAACAACTCATTCTTCCTCTCCTTTCATTTCTTCCTCTCCTTTCTTCCATTTCATAACACATTCTTCAATTTTTAATTTCCTTCTTCCTCTCCTTTGACGATTCGACGAACGAACTCAAATTTTTTTTTGTTTGTTTATTATTTCGTAATATTAATTTTGATTTCATTGATTTTGAGTTTTTATTGTTATTTTGTTGTCGATTTTGATGTAAATTGTGAGTTTGTTGAATCTGAATGAGGTTAATTGTTTGAATCTTGAATTGGTGGATTTGAGTTTGTCAAATCGGAGAAGATGAACAGTAGCCAAAGTTGGGAATTTTTACGCTTATTTGAGACTTATTTGTTCCATTTCGAGATTTATTTATGAATATTCGGGACTTGTTACGATTATTCGAGACTTAATTTATGAATATCCTAGATTTATTACACTTATTTGAGACTTAATTTATGAAGACTTGTTTCTCAATTTTCGAGACTTATTTTATGAATGCCTGAAACTTATTTATGAATACTCGGGACTTGTTACGTTTATTCGAGACTTAATTTATAAATATCCGAGACTTATTACACTTATTCGAGATTTAATTTATGAAGACTTATTTGCTCAATTTTTGAGACTTATTTTATGAAAGCTCAAAACTTATTCATGAGTTTTCGAGACTTATTAATACGTTTCAAGACTTAATTCATGTTTTTTCGAGACTTATTAATACATTTCGAGACTTAATTCATGTTTTTTCGAAACTTATTCTGTTTGACCTCCATCAATGGTGAAAGTGACGAGCTGACAATGGCGCCGGTTGACTCGGGAGATAGTTGGATTTGGAAAATCGAACGACGTTGAGTTCGTTGGCACCATCGGTTTCATCAGATTCGCGACGGATCGTCATAGATCAGACGATAAAGATTCGATGATGGTTTGGGTTTGGCTTCAGCTTCGTTTCTCTCTCTACACAGCTCGAAAATATAAACGAACACTTCGGTTACAACCATTGGCACTCGACGAACGTTTTAGTGGTGGTTTTACCGGTCAACTCGTCGGTCGGTGGTGACACCTCCATTGAAGCTCCATCCATGGAGGTTTTTGATAAAGTAGAACAAAGAAAGGGAATGACTCATAAGAGAAAAGAAAAGAAGTTATGGGGTACTGTTGTCCAAATTCCATTTTTGGTGCTATTAAAACAAGACTTATTAATGTGATGCTATTTGCACAAGCCCTCTCCAAAAAGTGCTATTTAATTTTTGAACCCATTATATTATATTGAATTATTGATTGCTATTATTGTTTTCTCCTTCAAAGATAGAACATGATTCTCATTTCCTAGACCCTTCCATTGCTGAATTAAAGTCTTTTATTTATTTCTTCTCTTTCTTCTATTTTAAATTCTTCATAGATAATTAATTTGTTTGAATTAATGTTATAAGTGCATAAATTATTGAATCTAATTAGTCACTAAGAGCATCTTCAGAAGACTCTTCAAATAAGATATTTGTTAAAGTCAAATAAGCCACATCATCATATTTGGCTCAATAGACTCTTCAAATAAGATTTTGCTTCTCTCTTTTCAATATTGAATAGCAACTTCTCTCTCTTCAATATTGAAGAGCAACTTCTCCCTCTTCAATTATTGTTATATTATTTTTTATATCATATAATCATTAATATTTGATATCTATATATTTTTATCTTTTTAATTAAATTCAATTAATATATAATAAGTTTTAAATTATAAATTTTGTCATCATAAAAATTATATTAATTAGAAATGTCTCATCTAAATCTTTAAAATGAGACTAATATTGAATATTTAATAGTAACTTATTAATAATTTGGAAGGTCAATCAAATGATTTTTATATCCATTTAAAAATAATACTAGTTTATTTGAAAATTATTATTTCTAACTTGAAAAAAATGGAGGGTAATTAGATTTGTTGGTGGGGAAGGGGGAATTTGAGTGCTTTCATTAAAATAATATAACAATAAAGCTAATCATCCCACCTAAAATCTTATCTTTTTCATCTCACTACATGTGGCATGTGAGGTGTCAAATTGTGAGTGGATACACATTAATGATTATTTATTTCACCTACCTCATATATCCACTCACCATTTGACATCTCACATGCCACATGTAGTAGGATGAAAAATATGGGATTGTAGGTGTGATGTATAACATTATTGATAATATAAACCTATTTTTAATTGAAAAGTCTTTTGGAAGAACTCTTCTTTTTTTCACTATTCAAATTGCAGTATAAAGACATTTGAAGAATGATAATAGAAAAGTTTTTTTGGATGCTCTAACATGAAGACCAGCTTTTATATTGGGCACGAAACACAGGAAATGGCAACGGCAATTATCGATGATGAGAAGGAATATATTGGAAGAGACCTACTGCATTATTGTACAAACCAAAATATCGAGTTGTCTTTGAATGAGAACAAAAAGGATCTCAGTACTCTATGGCCCCTTTTTTTTTTTTTTCAAGATATGAAAATGATCGATACATCATACATCATCATCATCATTCTATATGTACGTATATGTATATGCATGTGTGTCAATAATCTCTACGTACCCCCACACATGCATGTATATATAAATTACGATTGATTTTTGTGATTTTCCTAGTTTTTGTTTGAATATAAATGTGAGATTAACAACATTTTATAACAAGTTTCAATTCACATGCAATTCCAAATTTCATGCTTGAAATTAATGAGATAGATGTCACATTTTGAGCTAATTATTATAGTTAGCCATAAAAATGAAAAACAAAGTTATAATGAATGCATCGAAATTGAAGGATAAGGTTTAATGTTATCCACACAAACATGACACATGTCTATATCACTTATTTTTTGTGTTCAAAGTTTGTATAACAAGAGAAATTGTCCATATGTTTTGGATAGAAGTAGTTATATATGCTGGAATATGGACATGTTTAATTAAATGAACCTTGGAATTGGACCACGACATTTGTTTCCTTGGCAATATAGCAAGCACATGGAAAGTCTTAAGTCTTGTCAATGTCTCTCACCTTTGGATTATCAAGTTCATGTATGTTGTTAGTATGTATCGTACTCTACTTAGTTCGTAAAGATCTATTATGTCGTGTGATCAATTGTTGAGATGGTAAAATTTGTCAACATCTTAAAAATCTTATATATAGGTGGCTGAATTAGTTAATTAGTTGCTATTTGCTAATTAATCTGGTTGTTTAGATCAATGTTTCCTCATATTTATATACTTCCCCATTTAATTCTTTGAATAAATTAAATATATGCATACCTTAATTACCAATATTATATCCAGAAGAACTTTCACTTGATTTTTTTTCTTCAAATTATTTCACTTGATTTTCTAAAAATATATAATTTTAATAAGCAATCCACTAATCTTGTATTCTTGATTAATTAGCTAGCTAGTTACAATAATTTTTTATTTTTGAACATCACATATCTCTTATAAGTTATAAGTCATGTGATTCCTCAGCTAAATGATATTGCGATGAGTTTACTAAATTGTCGATCAATTATTATACAACAGAAGTTGCTTTTCAACTAAAATATATATCGATCCTTCCTTGATCCGTATTTGTTCTACAATCTTCTAAAATCCCTATTAGTGATTAGTGTTAAGTACTATTTTCAACAAGTCAAAGTTGTTGACCATATATCTAATATATAATTAACTAATAAGACCATTCTAGGTTCTCCCAGAGGCTTCCACAAAAGCATTAATGCATTGGACAACAAAAAAAATATAAATAGTACTCTATGCAATTCCAGAAATTTCAAGAATCCTTTTAACATTCTTTCTATCCAATTCCAGAAATTTCAAGAACTCGTCATAATTAATCTTGTATCAACCAAACCAATCTATATAAATACCAATGAAACATATAGAAATCATCCTAACTAGCTCAAAACATATAATAATAACAAGTACTCACAAAAATGTCACTAATTCCTTCTCTTATGATCAACCCAAACAGCATTTTCAATCCATTTCGAGGTTTGTTCACCGAAAACTACATGGACATCCAAATGGATTGGAAGGAAACTCCACACGCCCACGTATTCGAAATCGATCTTCCTGGCCTTACAAGAGAAGATGTGAAGCTTGAAGTTCATCAAGGTAAGATCCTACATATAAGCGCAGAGAGAAGAGATGATCAAGAGCCTGCAGAGGACAAAGGATACAAGTGGCATTGCAGGGAGAGGACACATGGAATCATCATGAGGGAGTTTACGTTGCCTGAGAATGCCAAGGTTGATGAGATCAAAGCATCAATGCATGATGGGGTACTAGTTGTGACTGTGCCTGTTGACCATGAAAACAAAAACAAGACCAAGCAACACAAAAAATCAGTTGAGATTTCTGGGGATGATGATGATGATGATCAATCTCGTGCGCACACTCCTAAAGGACTAGGTCGTTTTGTCTGCTGTAAAGCTTGAACAACTAATTGTGTGTGTGAACATGCACTTGTTTGCATAATTAATTTGTAATGGTGTGGTGTGAATTCATTTGGATTTTTCGATTGTCTCATGTTGATATTGTAATTAATTACTGTTAATTGTACTTTAATATATATATATTTTTAAAAGTATCAGGAATTTTTTTTTTTTTTTTTACTGCAAATTTTATTCAAAACCACCAGGCAGTCAGGCACCCAGTCCACCCAAAACAAACGAGAAGAGCAAAAGAAACAGGGCAGCAAACCCACAAACAGAAACAAAAACAAGAGAAAGAAACAGCAGAGCAACAAAAAACGGCAAAAAGAAGGCCACCACCCAAACAAAAAAGGGCCTAACAGGCTAACAGCTGCAACCAAAAACAGAGACCAACAACCAAAAAAAGAAAACGGACATCAGTTCTTTTCCCATAAGAGATGAATGCCTTTTCTACTTGAACCAAGCTTAGCGAGCAATTAATTGAGGATTTGAACCCGCTAACTTGTGGTACACTACAAGGTTTCAAGGTATAAACAATTAATAGGTTTCAAGGTATATACAATATTAATTATTGATACGGAATTATAGTATCGGTAAGTTTTCTTTTAATGTATATAACCGTACAATTTAATTGTGGTTGTGGTTTTATTTTTGGTTTTGGTTCTTATTTTTTTAATTTTTTTAATTTTGGCTTTGGTGAGTTCACATTTGTTTGTGGACTAATTGTTGAGGTGGGCCTTTTTTATATGTTACAATATTTAATTTGATTTATTGGGTTTAGATTTAAATTGAATATTAAAGTTTTTTAATCGGTTGACAGCATCTACATTAAATGTGAGATTTAATTTTTTTTAAAATTAATTCAAACTTGTTAATTTTTTTAAAAAATGTTGGATAGGTTGTAGCCCACCAAACTTCTTTAAGGGCTCCTTCCCTGATCGGTAGGATTTGAGTTATTTATCAAACTTTAAATTCGTCAATTTATCAACTAAACTACATCACTGTTGGCTTTAAGAGTATAATATTTATGTTACGGATAACTGATCACTTGAACCTCTTTGTTAGTGTCAACGCGCCTGATAGTTAGGATCCGAATTCTAGCTGATGACATGCAAACCATATATATAATATTATTATTATTTGACATTACAAAGAGCCTCTAAATTTTACTTGTTTGCATGTCTTGTTTTTGTGCTTCGCACGTATTTTAATTTCTTCTTCTAACTTACATATATATTAAACTGAGGAGCCTTTGGAATTTGGAGAATATCACACCCACACAAAAAAAAAAAAAAAAAAACTTTAGTAATCGATCTTATCATTAATGTTAAAGAACATCACGATCATGAAATCGAACAGGTTCACTTTCTGTGTGCTTCTTCTCCAATTGTTGATGCTAGTGGCTGCCACTTCATCATCCAAGTCACTGAATATTGGCAAGCCTAACAACATGGTGCCCAAACTCTTGCCTCCTCAAGCTTACTTGTCTTTCTCTCACTATCACTCTTCATGTCCTGATCTCGAAGCCATCATCCATCGTAGACTCCAAGCTTGGTTCAACAAGGATTACACTTTGGCTGCTAGCCTCATCCGATTGCATTTCCACGACTGCGCTGTCAGAGTATGTATATACATACCCTAATTATATTAGCCGAGTGTATCACGTTATCATCCGTATATATACTCATGACCCATTACATATATATATATATATATATATATGTGTTAGAATACTTATTTAGATTATTAACATGATAGTAGAGTAGTGATTGTCCCAATTAGTCCTGGTTCAAGTTTCCGCATTTGTTTATGTATTTATTTTGCAATCTGCATGTGTATTTATCAGCTTAAATTGCATGTATATATGTCTTATATATATATATGAATAGACTTTGTAGCAAATTATAAATTAATGTAATGGTCGCGTTGTCATTGTTTTTGGCTGCAGGGTTGTGATGCTTCAATCTTGCTAAACTCTAGAGGCAGTGAGAGGAGTGCTGAGGCCAGCAAGACACTGAGAGGTTACAGTGTGATCGATGACATTAAGAAACAGATTGAGATAAAATGTCCCAAAACTGTATCTTGTGCTGACATTCTCACTGTTGCAGCCAGAGAAGCAACTGTTAGAGTTGGAGGTCCATTCTGGGAAGTCCCATTTGGTCGAAAAGACGGTAAAATATCCATTGATAGAGAAGCTAACAGAATCGTCCCTCAAGGATATGAAAATGTCACCACTCTTATCAAACTTTTTGAGAGCCTAGGCTTGAATGCGCTAGACTTGGTTATTCTCTCAGGTTCACACACTATTGGTAGGAGTAATTGCCAAGCAATCCAAAACAGGCTCTATAACTTCAATGGAACTCGCAGGCCTGATCCTTCATTGGATACAAATTACTTGAAAACCTTGAAAACTAAATGCAGCAAAGCTAATAACATTGTTGATCTTGATGGAACAACTCCAAGGATTTTCGACGTGGCGTATTACAACAATCTTAAGAAGAAGATGGGATTGTTATCTACAGATCAGTCACTATATTCAAATGAGAGAACAACAAATTTTGTTGAATTGTTTGCTTCTCAGCCTTCACTTTTCTATGACCAGTTTGCAGTATCAATGGTGAAACTTGGAAATGTTGGAGTCCTGACTCGACCAAATGAAGGTGAAATCAGATCAAACTGCAATTTTGTCAATCGTTATTGATCAAGGGTTGTCTCTTCCACTGCATTTTTCTTGAAAAATGTAATTTGATGATTAATTTGTTCTTTAATTTGGTGTTTGAAATTTGTATTGCTTGCTTTGGTACCTCATACTGGTTACTTATAAATGTTACGTGGTCCCCGTTCCCATTAGTACGTCATAACAATATCGTAGAGTATCATTAATTATTGATGATTTCTTGTATTACTGATGATTTTTCTTATAAATTCCATTGAATGAAAATTAAAATTAACAAAATATGATCAGAATCTTTGTTTGTTCAAAAATGTGATCATCAGAAATTGAGAACCAAATTATCAACTTTGGCAACATGTCGACGCATAAGATATATTGATCTGCAGTGCTATAATTATCCATTGAATTTGGACAGTTTGCTGGTCAATATCTTCAACTGTCTATATTTATAATCTGAAGAAGAAGAGACAATATTTTTCTTTGATATATATATATATATGTTGTGAATTAAATCAATTAAAATCTTTAATTATTAAACCAAGAACCGTGAGAAACTTATACATGTCAAGATGTGGTTGGTAAACAAATCACATTCACATATTTTTTATTTTTTTTATTGGTTTTTTTTAAAAATTAAATAGATGCCGACAGGATTATTTTCCAAAGAGCGTAAACGTTGCTGTCATTACCATTTAATTAGAATTACCATTTTAGCATTGACTACTTTCAAGCCTCATCCAATCTCATCCATCTCTGAAAAAGATCAAAGCTTTTAGTCTCAAACGATCAAATTCCCAAGATCCAAAGACAACCCTTTTCGCAGAAGAATCAAATTCATCGAAAAATGACGAAGAAGGCTGTGTTGATCGGGTGTAACTATCCGGGGACCAAAGCAGAGCTCAAGGGTTGCATAAACGACGTGAATAAAATGCACGCGTGTCTGCTGGAACGATACGGGTTCTCAGAGGACAACATAACTGTGTTGATCGACACGGACCGTTCCTGCACTCAACCCACCGGCAGAAACATCAGGAAGGCCCTTAGCAACCTGGTGCGATCGGCAAAAAGAGGTGATGTGTTGTTTGTGCACTACAGTGGTCATGGTACTAGACTTCCTGCTGAGACTGGAGAGGATGATGACACTGGTTATGATGAGTGCATTGTCCCCTGTGACATGAATCTCATTACTGGTCAGTCAATTCTGTTGTTTAATGTGATTATATTTATATGTACTTTTTAAATCTCTGTTATCTCTGTCTTGTGTTGGTGATTTTGATGTTTGCATTGATACTGGTGAATTGGTGGGTTCTGATTCTTTTTTTATTTATGTCAGTGTTATTAAATTTGTTGGGATTAGTGAATGTTTATGCTTTGATCTTCTTGCTGATCAAGCATAATTTGATTGATGTTGTTTTTGATTTTGCTTGATTTATGGAAATTGACCTTCACAAAGATATGGATTAGTCACTGATTCAACAATCATTGTCAAGTTAGATTCATATGATTTACAGTGAAAAGTCATGATCTTGAAGTGGGATTGTGGATAACCATATAATAAGTCCGAGACTTGATAGCTTGTTCATAATCCATACATTTTGAAAGTGGAATTTAGAATCGGTAGATGATTTTATGATACATATTTTTGTGAATGAGAGCATTCCGGTTTCTTCCCGTTGGTTGAGAGCGTTCCTTGTTCTCCTCCTATGCCACTTTCTTTTATTTCATCTGTTTTCCCAAATTTCGGTGCTAGAGCTTTTTAATCATGATTTGTCAAATTCTTCTGCTAACCCTTTAAACTTCACTGGTCCTTGAGTCATTTTTAGTGTGCTTATTCTGTTAGTTAACCCTTTTCTTCTGACTTCAAAATTACTTGTTGCTATCATCAATCCCCATTTACTTTATTAAGGAAATTTTTAGTAGATAGATTATCTAGTGATGTTATATTCTGATAATAAGTGGAGCAATTTGTGGACAGATGATGATTTCAGGGAGTTTGTGGACCAAGTCCCAGAAGGGTGCCGCATAACAATTGTATCTGATTCTTGCCACAGTGGTGGCCTTATTGATGAAGCAAAGGAGCAAATAGGGGAGAGCACAAATCGTCAAGAACAAGGATCCAGTTCTGGTTTTGGCTTTAAAAGCTTCTTGAAGCAATCTGTGCAAGGTGCATTTGAATCCCGTGGAATTCACATCCCTTCTGAACTGCTCCATCACCGCCGGAGGCAAGATGATGATGATGATGAGGAAAGAGAAGTTGAATCAGACTTCAGTGAACGAGGGTATGTGAAGAACAAATCCCTCCCCATATCTACTCTAATTGAAATACTCAAGCAGAAAACTGGCAAAGATGACATTGATGTTGGGAAGCTTCGGCCTACCCTTTTTGATATGTTTGGGGAAGATTCAAGCCCTAAAGTGAAGAAGTTCATGAAAGTAATCTTTACCAAACTTCAACATGGTGATGGTGAAAGCGGAAGTGGAGGTGGTGGTTTATTGGGTATGGTTGGGAATCTTGCTCAGGAATTTCTGAAGCATAAGCTAGAGGATAACGATGAGGGGTATGCAAAACCTGCCATGGACACTAAAGTGGGTAGCAAGCAGGAGGTTTATGCTGGAGGATCAAAGCGCTCGCTTCCTGATGGAGGGATTCTGTTAAGTGGGTGCCAGACTAACCAAACTTCTGCTGATGCCAGTCCTTCAGGGAATGCTAGTGAAGCTTATGGAGCTTTCAGCAATGCAATCCAGAAAATTCTTGCCGAGACAGATGGTGCAGTTACTAATGAAGAGCTTGTTTTGAAGGCTAGGAAGATGCTAGAGAAGCAGGGTTTCACGCAGCGGCCTGGACTTTACTGCAGCGACCATCACGTTGATACTCCGTTTGTGTGCTAATCTGAATCTGAGTTTGAATGCTTTCTCTTAGACAAGAGAACATATTATTTGATTATTGTTTGCAGGAGTGTGTGTGATGTTGTGCTTTTAAGGCAAATGGTTTGTGTTTACAACTTGTTTTTAAAGCCATTTTCTTGCATGGAGACAAGGAGGGAGTGAAAGAAACTCTTTTTACTGTCTAAAAATAAGCCAAAAGTTTATGCTTGATGGTTGGTGGGATTCCAAATTGATCCATCTTATATCATTTACATATTTAATGTTGCTGTTTGATACATCTGTACAGAAAATTTCAACTTATTTTTGAGATATCGGTTTATATTGTTAAATAACAGGCGTGCCTGTAGTTTGTTTTTTTTTTCTTTTTTCTTCATTTGAGCCATAAAAACTTATCAGAAAATCTCACATTGTTGCAGGATTGCAGCGAATATTATGAATCAATTGAAGCACTTTTTTGTTCTCTCTGTGTACTTGTATGGAAATTTTCAGGGTTGAAGAATGTTTTGAGATGATAATTTTTGAACAAAAAAGGAATTTCTATTTCAGCTATACTCTGATTTTGAATCAAGAGTTTGAAGGCTGATACAAAAAAAATAAGCCGAGTTAGAACTATCATCTAATACAGCCTAGCAACCTATTATTTGTCATTGGCCTTACATCATTTGAAGTTGATAATATACAAAAATTATATGCAAAAAAAATGAAGCAAGAAGCCAAAAAAAAATTCAATATGAATGAGACTGCACAATTCCATTTCTTTCTTGTTTCGGTATAAGGCTAGTGCTGGTTTCTTTTTATGCTCCGGCACTTGCTCACTTGCTTTCTTGTTTACATCAGTAAACATTTAATAACAAAAGGACAATGCTGCAGCTGCATCTCAATCATCGATCTCTTGAACCCATGCCAAATCTGTCACCAACCGATTTGTTTGTTAATTCCAAACCTTATTTTTATAGTCACTTGTGAAAGCTTTTCCACAATCGCCTCTCCGGATTTACCCAAGTTTGAGTAAAGAAATGCGGACAAAGTCCAAAAATTTTCACGATTTGCAAAAGCGATAGAGAGAGAGAGAGAGAGAGAGAGAGAGAGAGAGAGAGAGAGAGAGACCTTGCAGCACTGTTTCAACTGCTGCATTGGGTACTAAAAGCCCAACAGTCCGCTTGTTATCTGCAGTAGTTTCTAGACGCACAACTCGGAGTCGCTTATGGCTTTGACGGGCCTGTACAGAGCAGTTAGATATACATAAGAATGCTCACAACTAAATGACAAAGTGTATTGTCTTTCAACAAAATATATGCCACATCAGATGACAAAACTTCAGCATTAATAACTCTGTGAGAGCACATATATCCGAAAATAAAACTAGTGACTGGTTAAAGCATTATAACTGGCTGGCTCGTTAGTAATAAATGACTTAACAAATAAGGATCAAACTGAAAATCCAATGTTTCAAATGAGAAAGGCCAAGAAGAAATGATTATGACACCATATGAGTGCATACAGACAAAGTTCACCTATCAAAGACACCAAAGAATATCACTAACGTATGAACCCCTAGAAAGATGTTCAGAAAATAAGTTCAACCACTGAGACTAGCAACATTAGGAAAGACAAAATAAAAATGAACACATTTGTGTAACTGTTGATGCTAAAATTCAACTTCAGTTAAAGACAAGGTGACTTGTACAAGATGTTTCAAAATCGGTTTAATTCCTTTTTCAAGGAAATTGCGTCCAAAAATAATATGATCCTTTTTCAATAATTGAATCAAACACCATATTTAAGAGAAACCCGAGCCCATGGAACTGAACTCATAAACCTTGAACAAGACATACCACAACAAAAGAAATTTATTAATCCACAGAGTAAAAGAGGAAAGATATGAGAAATAGGTTAGATTTTCAGTAATTTAACATTTTTGCCATGCAACAGAGTTGAGGAAATATTGCCAAAGCAGCAGAGCAGCCACATTACCTGCTTAGAAAGGGCCTTCTCGATAGTGCCCCAAACAGGAAGAATAAGGCCTCCCAAAATGTTTACTTCTTGCATTCTTCTGCCAACCGTGCAGAAGCTGCCAAGCTTACAGTTGGGGCCATGCATGCACTGCAGGAAAAAGAAATAGGAAGAGATCCAAAAACTTATCTTCCAAATTCTTTAGTAGATTGATAATTGGCAATTCTCTAATATGGTTCAATTTAATATTTTATGCTGGAACCATTAGCTAAACATTCTAAGAAAAGGGTTTAATAAGACTAGCAGGGCATACAAAAAAAAAAAAAAAAAAAAAACAGAAAATATATGACAAAAATTTATGCAGCTCGTATATAATTCAACTTAGATATTCTCAAATCCACCAGAGATCCATAAAAGTTCAATAGAAAATGATCACATGTAAGAAATTGGGACCAAAGGACAGGTATTTGTACTCAATTTGAACAATTTTGTCAACAAATAAAAAAGCTTTTTCAGTTGTTAAAAGATTGTACATACAATGTATGTACTTTGTGCAATATACTTTGGTCTTGAAAAATAAAGTAATAGTTTCAAATTTAGCTCAAGGACAATAGAAAAAAAATCTTCTATTCAGCTTTAAGTAAACTTATGTCATCAGCTCATGTTCTTATACTACAGTATATTAGCAAATATTTGTACAAAAAGAACCTACCCATATATGGTACTAAGCTGTGATAAATATCCTCATCAAGGACACATACCTGTTTAGATGAAACTTCATATTCATCTTCCCAACCACTACGGGCCTTCTCTAAAGTTGTTATTTTTCTGTATTTGTTTTTCAATTCTGCCAGAGGCATTTCCCTGGAGAGAGAAAAGCTGATGTGTAAACACAATAGGATGACTCAATAGTTGATGAAGCCAATAAATTATTAAATTTAATACCTTATTGACTCCCCGACAGCAGGACGGACTATTTTAAACATTCCAGAAGCCGAAGTACTGGAAATTTAATATAGGAACAATAAAAGTGTAAGTCAAGCAGAAGAAATATGGATGCTCACATTTTAAACAATCATATCATTTATATAGAAAATTCAAAGAAAAAACTAAACCCAAAAAAGATCTCACTTCATTCTCAAATCCATCCTTTTCGTCTTACAGATATCAAATATGCAGAGTACCTAATCTAAAAATAATATTCCACAAATCTGGATAAATTCCGATTCACAACCCATTATATAACCAAACCCATTACATAATGAACTAACAATATGATTTGAAAGACGAGATCTTTTATGCTGAGGATAATTAGTGACACTACATTATTTCAGCATGAAAAGAAGAAAATTATGACAAATTTGGTAAGTTAGCCTTGACATTTCTTTCGTTCCTTGTAAATAATAAAAGAACAATAACTTTGTAATTTAGCATAACGAGAAAAGATTCGGTGGGGAGTAAGACAAAATAATACCTCACAAATGCTAAAATGAAATGTCGCCTTCCCAACCATTCCCTTTTAGATTCATAGAATCCATCATTAGGTGAACCAAGCCCATCCTTTTGTTTCTCATCAAGCATTGTACTTGCAGACTAACATGGATGAATAAATTTCATTGTGAGGACACTACTAAGTATATAAGAAACCATTCAACCAATCAAGTAAAAGAAGAAATTGTACCTCCCACGTTGTTCCACGATCCAGAGTGAAAGTAAAAAGTATTGTCGATGCCCCAGACATGTTATCAACATGAACAGTCTGCAAGAAAATGAAAATAAGTATAACAAAATATGTAAAGTCACACCAAGAGATATGGCAAGAGAATCAACCTTTGGAGTTCCTTGTAGTTCAATAATGTTAGCTTTCATATCAACAATCCCCGAGTCAAGATTCCCTTCAATGCGTGCATTCTGAACAAGAAGATCCAAGATGCTGATAAACAACTCAAACAGCCTGTATGAAGATGGAAGTGATTAGAATACCAAGTAAAAATTTTAGTTGCAACAAGCACGTCACTTTTAAAAACCACAAAATATAGACCTATTTTGAATCTCAGGTGGCAGTCCTAAGAGCCGATTAAGGAAACGCCCAACATCGTGCATATCAGAATCAACTATACGGCCAGAAAATTTTCCATAATCTTTGCCACTACCTACAGCAGATTGACTGAAAATTTAATTGCATGATAATAACTAAAAGAGTGCACCTTGAAATATGATATAATACAATAAATTAAAGAACTTAGTTGTAGTAAAGTACTATTCTCGAATAAATTACCAATAACCATGTCTCTAACTATTCCAACAGACACGAGAGCAGCTTTTGCCTTCGTCATAAAATCTTGAATCGTTTCTGGTTTTTCAGATGAACATCCAGGAGGTACAACTGGCAGCTTATCCTGAAATTGAACATTAGTTATTTCCAGATTCTAATTAAAGAAAAACCAATATCCAGCTCCTTCCTATTGTTATTATTTTTAAAATATCTCCCTACTATTCAACAAATCAACAAATAAAAATCATATAACAGTATCACAAAAAGATCAAACCTGCTCCATTATTCCTCTATACATCACCATCAAGGCCTTTTTTCCAAAAGCAGTATCGTAATTATAAGCACTCAAGGTTGGTCCTGCCCTGCAGAGCATCCAAGCAGGAAATGAGATGATTGACCAAGGATAAACAAATTCAAGAATAAATCAATATCTTCATGCCCCAAACCAAGAACCTACCTGCGGTCTCCCTGAGTTAAGGCTCCAAGAGATTCTAATCTCTTGGCAACAATGGATGCAAACCGGCGTTCTCCACCAAGGTTGGTAAAGATTAGCCTGCAAAGTATACCAGACAACATAATATATCGGTCCAACAAATTTGGCAATCTGGTAAAGCGCAGCTAATGTCTATCTTTGTTGCATCCCAATCTCAACTTATGTAAGAAGATACCGTCATCAAATAAATTTTCCATTGTGATTAGTGTGATTTCTTGATTTGCATGTGTTGAGCATTTAATTCAACACAGCTATATTAAAGCAAAAACCAAGCTACAAGATGACAAATAATGAAGCATATAATACTTGGTCTACCTATACTCAGGTGCTGATGCTTGATTTGAACGATGAGTTCTTCCAAACTGTTGTATTGCTCTGTCAGCACTCCAAGGGAGCTCCAAGGTTATGTGAACCCTCCTTTTCTGTTATGAAAAGAGTAAATGAGGTAAAAATGGGACGAATTGAGAGAACAAACTTCAATAAATTACATATTTGAAATTCTCATCAGATATTATGAATCCAGTTCTTACTAGGCAGAAACATGTCAGAGACATCCAACTTTAAAACCTTTCAAGGATCAATGTTATGCATACAAGAAAACTTTAAAATGATGAGGCACACCTGATTTGCTGCCCTCCTATCCGATTGTAAAGAAACACCAGCTGATCCGGCTTCGGATATGATTGCAACGAATTTCTTACCATCCATAAAGAGCTGCTTCTCATGCATGTTGACCATTTCCATGCTGATCTCCTTTCTACAGAAAAAAACAAATGGAAGTTCAGCTACCGTGGCATAAAGCAAACAATCAACCAGAGGAAAAAAAGAACAAGAAATACCCAAACTCACGTGTTCCGTGCCTGATAAGTTACACCTTTTCCACTTGAGGCTCTTACAAGCATGCCTCGTCTCCCTGTCATTTCTGCAACTTTATCAGGACCTCCAAGCTGCGGTAACATTGTATGAATTGTTAAAAAGGATAAAACATGCAGTTAAAGAGAGGAGGAAGTGGGAGAAAGAGCATGAGGAAAGTTAAATCAAAGCATAGACCCCCTACCTGATCAATAATATCATCCAAAGGATTGTTTGGAAGATCCAACGTCCGAATTATATCCAAAATTTTTGACTTACGTTCCAAAGCTGCTTCATACCTAAATTTATAAAACAACTGTTAAATATTTTTAACAATTAGAAATTCAACAAGCCAGACTCCAGTACAATCAAATCTCTAAAGAATAAAACCAAAAATATATAAGAAACCAGAACAATTTTCATAAATAAAACCTCTTCAAAAGTTCTGTTAGATAGGCATGTCTTGATTGAAGATATTCTTCTGTTTTTTCCTTGCACGAATGACACGACCAATCACTGGGTACTGATTCAGTAACAGGTGGGACTAAACATCCAGCATGTACCAGTTGACCACAACAGGAGCACTGGAGCAATTTCTTCCTTTCCTATAGTTAGAAATACAATGCATGATAACATATTGCATACACTTAAATCATCTAAACATCTAAACAAATAAAACTAATTACCTCTTCACCATTGCATATCTCGCAGATCTGAAACTCGTCATCAGATTCATTAGATTCATGAGCAGAATCAGCTGCATTTATCAGAATAGTATTAGCAAGATTCAAGAAGAAGGCAACCGCTGCAATTTCTATCGAACTTTGTATCTAAGTACACATGGTAAATATGTAAGACTTGGAGAAGTAGTAACCATTCACTATGATCAATAACTTCGACTTAAAGAAAAAAGTAGTAAGAAAGTCATGCACCCCATGACTTCCAGAGGAAGTTACCACCAAAAAAATACAAGAAACACCAAAGGTTAAGGTGTAGATGAAGATGAAAATTCTCCCATTAAAGTAGTACAATCACTACGGAAAATGAATTTGCCAAGCCATGTATATTTGAAATGTCAATTGAAACTACACTAAATTTGTAATGTCCAGGTCCAAGAACTCACTATCGGATTCTTCATCGCTTTCAGCATCACTTGCAGGTTTCCATTTTGCTACTTTCCTTACTCTTCCTTTTAGTGAAACACCAGGAGATGCAGAATGCCTCTTTCGTTGAAGTTCTTTTACACTCTCCTCTCCTATAAAAAAAATTAAAAAGTGAATTTCAGTTGCAGCAACAAGTACAAACTAACCCCAGACATAAAATCCATACCTGGAAGAGGGTCAGGCTTTTCAGGCAAAGGATAATTTTCTTCCACAAATTTCAGCAACAGCTCTCGAGGTCCCGAAATAAAGTCATCAAGTTCAAGACCCTATTTGGAACAAGAAGACAAGGGTACCATATGACAAAAATAAACAACATAATATGGAATTAGAAAGGGAAAGGATGCACATAGCAGATAACCCGGACATACGCACATATTTTGTCACAGCTTCCTCTGTCCGAGCCTCTCCAGTACTCTGAAGGCCAATGACCACACATTTATCTTCCAGTAATGCTTTCTTAGCTAGTCTTACAGTAGCAGGCACCTTAGCTGACATGCACATATGTCTAAAGAAACGCTACAACAGCATACAAAAATACAAAGAGTTGGTAAATATACCCAAAATAACATAAATAAAGGGAGAAAAAGCAATAAAAGAACACTGCCCAATGCACCAAGATTTGGCATATCAATACCTGATGACTTGACCAATATAATCTCCATATTTGACTAGAATTAGGTTTCTCTTTAGTGAGAAAAGCACTCGCTGACAGCAATTCCACGCGCAATTCTGCCCAAAATTCCGCTGCTTTTTTGTACATGTCCTACAATAAATATAATCTAAGATGAGGAAACTGAAACAATCCCTATAAAAGAAAATTAAATTGAAAAGAAGGGGTGAATAAATTTAGCCAATATTTTCAGTGCCAGAAAGATGAAAGTGAATGAATGCCTCATACCATCATTTCAACTTCTAATGGTGCCTCAACAACTTCAAACTCAACCCCTTTGTAACTAAGAGTACGACACACGTACATTCCCCTGAATGTGGAACAAGAATATGAATTAGAATTTAGAAGGTAATACAGTCTAAAATAAATCTACCTTAGAAAGGTATTCCAAGCTTAAAAACCTTGCTTTCATGTCCATGGCGACAAGTTCCAATGCTCCAACACCACCTTTATCAAGAGCACCTGCAAATAATATTTATTTTAGAAGCTATCACATCTTAACTGTTCGCTACGAAATCCAACATGTGAAAGCACTTGCAAACCCCTGTGTGCGTGTGTGTGTGTCTGGTGGTGGTGGGGATTTCTGCATTCGAAAAAAGGATAGGGAAAGGAAATGAACATGATCTGATTTTATAAAATATTTAACTAATTGAGTACAAGTCAGAACCTTAAACAGTACACATTTTTTTATCAATTAAACTATTTACTACAATATCAATGAACTAATCATACTCTTTAACAAACTTGTATACCCTACTAACATACAAATTTTACGTATGTTCTATAGTGTCCTGTGTTCCCAATGGTATAAGTATAATCCCAATTCCCAATTCAGTTTAACAGACTATAACAGTCCACATATTTCAATAAGATCTCTGTGCTACTGCATGCAAGTGTGTCAAGTTTTCCAGTGCCTAACTTGATATTGCTTTACTTCATCAAACCATAGTTTGATAAAACAATAAAATTTAGGTCTCAATTTATAGGACCAAACCACATCAACTAGGAAATAAAATAAACCTAAAATAAGTAACAAAATCTGTTTTCCTGATTAACCCACTTCTAAATGGAAAATAAATCCTAAGCATAATAAAACAATAAAATCTCTAAGGTTATTCCATAACTAGTTCTCCATCACATCTAGAGCTAAAATGTTTTCAAGCACCAAGAGACCGAATCCTAAGAAGACGCTCATTAGCAGGAGCATAGCATAAAAGAGTGCTTGTCTTGGGTCTGTGGGGATAGATATAAGATGACTACACTGCCCTTAGCAGTCATCACGAGAAACTTCTTTTCCTATAATCAACTAAATGACTAACTGCTTCCACAAAAAATTGTAACACATAATAAATTAAAGAAACATATTTAGCACAAATGACATGAGCCACCTAGAAATTTAAGAAAATCGTTGAAACATGTTCCAGCTCCCCAAAGACCAAGCCTGACCATATAACCCAAATTGCGTGGTTCGGATGCACCAGTCGCTGAGCAATAAATAAAGCGTGCTTCTGGAAGTCGGGCCTGTAAAAGTCAAATGTTTAGAGTTCAGGAAATGCAGTGAAACGTCCTATGCCATTTTCTCATACCAGCAAGCAATTGACCCGATTTTTGTACAAAGGAAAAAAATAAAACATAGTGCATTTGTAATAACTAATAAAGTAATGCCTGTTTTCACAATTTGGCATTGAGCAGCTGTGTATATATGCCTGTGGATACCTGTGCATGGATCAGTCTTTGTGTGGATGTAAGTACATGTGCACGTGCAAGAGCATACCGAGAACATGCAAAAATATTTTGCATGGATAAATACCTGTGAATGAGAGAGAAAGAGAGAGAGAGAGAGAGAGACATAGGCTATTTAGGAACAAACCTGAAGATCAAGAACAGCTTCCCCTGTCCGTGTTGGCTGACTTCCAGCTTCAGGTACCAAATTTTTTGCTTTGTGGCACTACAATAAAGCCATTGACCCTTATCAATGAAAGGTAGAATAATATATAGACAACATGGAACATTAATTGCTCTAATCAAACAACAAATCCTTCTAAAATGTTGCATTTATTAGATAACAATTCCAAGAGAAACAAAGTCTGGTACCTCATCAAATACGACAAGACCATCATATCCTGATCCACACCACTGCACAAGTTGCTGCAGACGAGAACGACCTTTCTCAGAAGATGCAATGAGGCTACTGTAAGTCAAAAATACAACTCCCTCCCTGATCCCAACGGACTTTGAATCAAGCTTAGAATATGGCAACTTATTCAAAGCATGCACTGCATTCAAAAACATATATATATTGTTTTCATTTCTTGAAGCAGGTCTATCAGATTAGATATAAGATTTCCTTTATACAGATTGCATGATATTGGTCCTTAGTCTATGTGTATTTTTTTTTGGGGTATTCTTGTTTGTTTAGCATATCATGGCCTCTTCTAGTGCCGACAATACTCAAACTTTACTCTTCTGGCCTGAAAGCCCAAACCCCTCAAAGGCACTAGAAATAAGAAGGGAAAAGCACCTCTATAAATTTTACTCTAGTCCAAATGATCCTACATACTGACATCATCTTTCCTTGAACAATAAAAACCATTGCAAAAAATTAAAGAACAAAGTGAAGCAGATATTCTATCATGGTCGCAAACTAGTTTAAGATGTTACATTATATTTATCTTCTCTAATACTTTCAATACCTTCTTTCTTAACTATATTTTACTAAGAACAAACAAACTTAACTTACCATCTTGATGAATATTTCATATATGTAGAATCAAAATATTTTGACCTCTAAAAGAAATAAATATTGTCATTGCATACAATGATTTAAGGATTTACCTTCAACACATTTAGCCCCCACGTCATCCAAGTCTCTTCTTGCATCGAACTTTAAGTCTGAACCAACAGAAATCCACCTGTATATGATCATTAGAAACCAAAAAAAGCATTACAACATTAGTTTAACTACAAGTCCACAAGAAATTCCACTCACCACAGAAAGCAACTCCATACGGTAGGTAAATTTTTCTCTCTTTTTTTCTTAAAAAAAATGAACCATAAATAAATCTGCATCCATACAAAGATTACAACCTAAGACTTACAATGCTTTCTTCCTTCCATGGTGCCAATTCTCCCATATTAAACCTGCAATTGTACGACCTTTGCCCACACCAGCTCCATCTCCAATAAAGAATCCTGCCCTCATACCATTTGGAAGGTGCTGAAGGTGCCTCTGTTGTGGGAATAAACATTAAACTACATATTGAGAATCTAAATATTGTGCATAAATTGTGTTGTCAAAAAAAAAAAAAAAAAACCTGACTAGCATAGACCAACGTCTCGATCTGCAAACATGATAAACCCTTTGACCTTTCCAGATCATCCTTGATTTTTAGATCATAAGTGGGCTCAGGTGGCTGTACTGCAGATAAAGAGGATGTCTCTACTATAGGATCAGGATGAGGCGGTCCAATAGATAGCTTTGGAGGACGCTATAAAGCAAAAGAAGAACAACATTAAATTCATCTGAAATATTGGTTCAGCAACTTTCAACACAAATGTCAAGGAACAGAAAGAATGTATGAGATAGAAAAGGCAATCTCGAACTTCTGAACTTGTAGTCTTCAGAAATATTACACTTACATAATCAGTGAATGTTTCTCCCACCATGCCACCTTCATCTTCTTCTCGCTCAACTTCAATTGCTACCTGATAGGTTACAAAGCCAAAAGGAAAACAGCGGGGAAGAAATAAGAAAACTTAGCAATATGACTGCAGATATAGCAATGGTGAAGAAAAAATCTGTGTCCAAAGAGTTTTATTATTATTATTATTATTATTATTATTATTAAATATCTGAATCCAAAGAGCTAAGCAGTTAAATTTACGACAAAGTAGAAGTTAGCAGCAGACTCAGTTGAAAACATAAACACTCAAGAACTTATCGACAGTGGCAGAAGTGTGAAGTCAGGCATGAAAATCATCCAATAAATTGACTTTACTTCTCAAACATTAAACATACTGAAGATCGTTATGGAGGGGCATTGGGCTTGTTTGAGTATTATCCTATATTGACTTTACTTCTCAGTTCTCTAACATACTGAATGCCAAGTTATTGGTGTCCTGATGGAGATCATTATTCATTACAGAAGGGAATCGGGCTTGTTCAAGTATTATCCTATATTATGGTTTATGGATTCAGGAAATATTGATGGAATTGGTAACTAATTGTTTCATGAAATCAGTAGTGAAACAGTACAAGTAGTAGTGTTACTAGCATATTTCATTATTTTTGATCATTTGTAGTAGTAACAGACCAACAGTGTTTTCACATATCCAAAATAACAACAAAATAACGCAAAGTTCAAATTTTTTTGTTTGTTTGTTTGACAAAGTAAAACTAAACAGGCGAAATTGAACCAAAAAAGAAAAACAGAAGAAACCTCGTTGATGTCCTCGGGCGGAGGCGGCAACCGAGGCGAAGGAAAGAACTGTTTGACTTTGGACAAATCGACAGCGAGCTCCACCGCGCATTGCGGACACGAAAACCTAACGAGTCCATGTGGGACGTTGAGTATCGCCTTGCAATTGGCGCACGGCAGCTGTATCTTCGTCGGATCGATTCCATGCGCCGGCACATGCGATGACGCAATCGACGAAGCATTCGACGGCGCGTTCTGGCTGTTGAGCGCTCCTCTATTGCCGCTATTAGCGGCACCGCCCAGGGTCATCAGCTCCGGCGGCAGCATTTGCGGCAGCTGACACGTTGGGCATATGAATTCCGTAACCCCCAGTCCTACAGTCAGGATCATCCGGCAACCGGCGCAGCGCACCTGAACACCGCCGTTTGGCTGCTGCTGCTGCGGTGGAGGAGGCAGCGACGGTTGAGTCGCCATGATGACTCTCCTTTATGTAATTATGTTTTAGTTTTGAATTGAAAAAATCTGGTTGAGTTGATGTTGTTGGTGGTGGAGGAAGTGGCGGTGGTGAGGAGGTGGTCGTCGTCCTCGTCGTCGTCGTCGTTTGAGATGCGTCTGTTTGGGTCATCGAAATGGCTCCTACTTAGAAACTACTGTCTCTCTTTGGCCACGTGTTTTGCACGTGATAACCAGAGTAGTGTTACAACTTTACTGGGCCATAAAAGCCCATGATATTGAAATACTATTACTATTTCAAGGCAGCCCGACAAATTAATCTTTTCTCAAAAATAAAAAAAATAAAATTTTTTTATTTTTTATTTTTTATTTTTTATTTTTATATAGGATAAGATAATATCATACCTTAAAAGCCCATATATTGAAATACTATTACCAATCAACTTTGGATTGGTAATTAGAATGCTCGTTCAATTTGACAACATCTCCTATTTAGATTTTAATCGTCATCAAATGGTATATATATATATATATATATATATATAAAATAGTAATAAAAATCTAGAATGAAACGATCTTATTACATCATCATTTTTTAATGTTTATGTTTGCTTTTTCTCTTATATATTAAATTTCCAACCATAAACCCATATCGGGTGACATGTTATAAGTGTAGAGATGATATTGATTAATGATTATTACAACTCTCAATTGTTCAATAATAGGATAAACAATTGTAAAGTGCAAGAAATTCTTAATTGATACAATATGTCACGTATGGGGTATATTTAATTAGGATTTTAAATGATTTTTTTTTTTTTTAAGTGGATGACTTTCGTAGATTTTATCGACTTTTTATGGACTTTTATAGATTTACATAACTGTGAAAAACTTTTATAGACTTTCATTTTAAAACACTTTCATAGACTTTATTTATTTCAATTTCAATATTTTTAAATGTAAGTTTTATTCTTAAATGCTTTAGATTAGGAAAAAGATCAGTACAGTAGAGTATCTTGATCCTAAAAAAAGTCACTTAAAGATTTTGGTATGAATAAAAGACAAATTGTGAGATTTTTTTTATAACCGAAAGTCATTAAAAGTGATTAACATTTTAAAGCCATTAAAAGCCATTAAGATTTTAAATACCTCTGAATTTTCATGGACTTTTAAAATTTTTTGATTGAATACCACATGACTTTTATAGAGTATTTAAAAGTCTCTATTGAATACACTCAAACTTTTTAATTCTATAAAAGTCATTTAAAATCCAAATTGAATATACACATTCTAATGAATTTTATTAATTGTTATTAAATAGAAGAATAATGTTATCTTTTCCAAATTTTTTCCTAAAAAACTTCCCAAATTATGTAATATGGTGATGAGTTGTTAACATCACATTTCTCATTATATAAACTTATGATTTATAAGAAGTCGACAACTCGCCGGACCACATAATTATAATGTAATAGCTAGTACCTAGATTTAACTTTACTTAATGAATTGTCATTAAAAAATTACGAAATGCATTGATCATTAACGCGTTGGAATGATGACGGAGGAATTGAAGAAAGATATATACAGTACATGATGTATATAGCTTCACTAATAACTTGTCATGAAAGTTTCATTTCATAAGAATAAGAAAGAATCATGAAAAATTCACCCCTTGTTGATCAAGTAGAAGTTGGTCCCACTCTCACAGTTCTCACTCCCCTTAGATAGGAAGCAGAGAAATTGATACCATTGGAGCTTTGCATGCATGCATGCATGCACATGAGTCAAAAGTATCTCTTCTTTTCCAATATTTTATACACTTAGAAGTTAGATATTGATCATAATGATATCTGTCTTATGTATATATAACCTGGAAGATTCCAGAACTTCATTCATCCAATCCCACCTCTCAGGAAATAAAGTGACTTCAACTTTTCTGATGTGTGCGAATATGATTGATTCTATGAAATATATGGAGACTTGAGACTGTCACAGCTGATCATAAACTCATGTCAACCAATCAAGTACTTGAAAGAATCATTTAAACACTTTGAAGACACTTTAAAACTATCAAGCTCTATATAGTGAGCTTTGAAATGGCATTATTGGATTGGTGGCAACTCATAACAACCAACGAGATGCCTATACGTGTCAGTCACATGGGAGTTTCGGTGTTAACAAAGATCATATCCTTAATCCATGTATTGTCACCTTAAACATTGTCAAAATTATAATATAATGTTTTTTTGTTTTTTGTTTTTTCATGATGAAAATTTACAAGCTTCCTGGTATGCTTCCTGACGCCAAACTAAAAAGAAATAACAAAGAAATTCTAAGCTCTTCCTCTCTCTATATATACCTTACTTGATCACCATTTGCTACTCACTGCTAGAAATCGATCAATATATTTCTGTGCAAGCCAATTACTCTTGTGAGTCTCTCTTTTTTACTTTAATTCCTTATTGAGTTTCATTTATCTAGTTACTTTGTTTTTTGGTGTTGCATTTGATTTTGTTAGCTATAATTTTGATCATGAGATTATATATCTTTTTGTTCATCAATGACTCTGTTATCTGTTTGAATATTTTTTAACAATGGTTTTTGATATATCAAGTGGGGATTTCCATTTCTGTTTGATCAGTAATTGCTTAAAACTTGACACTGGTTTTGATATACTTAATTGATTATCACAGTCTCTGTTGAGAGTTATTAGCTAAATTACATGCAGAGCAGTACTAATTTACTTTATAATGATACTGCAGTTGAAAGTTTGTTTTGAAAAAAAAAAATCGCAAAATGGGAAAGACAGTGAAGTTGTTTGGATTCGCTTCTGTTCAATCACCGGCAGCAGTGAAGAAATTTGTGGAGGGACATACTGGTGAAGGAACTGTTTGTGATGTACTAGAGGTTGGGAGACTTGAAGGTACTAGAGCACATGCTATAGTGGAATTCGCAACCATTGAAGCCGCGGAGCATATCAAGTCCGTGGCTGCTGCTGTTGATGGTCTCTGGTTTAAGAAATCTTATCTGAAAGCTTGGGATATGGAACCAAACTCAAGGACAGCTCATTCTCAGCACAAAATCTATAATGTGAAATTGAGTGTTGGATTCCAGATTTCTGAAGAAAAATTTTCTGTGCTTTGGTCACACGAAAATGTCTCTGTGAAATTTGGCACCGACCTTAGAAAGCTCAATTTCTTTCTAACTTATAATTCTGTGGAATATAAGCTAGAGGTCTCCTATGAAAGCATTTTGAAGATTAAGCTTCATAGTCCACTTGGGCAAACAGCTAAGTTTCTTGTCATTCAGGTAATTAATTAACAATCTTCTTCATTGTTTAAAGATGCATTAAAGTTTTATAGAAACGATTTTTCTGATAAATTCCCACTTTTTTTTTTTTTTCTCTGTTTCTAGCTGTGTGGAGCTCCTCTAATTTACGAGAACGATGGTCATTGGATTCGGGAAGTTGATTTCACTCCATCATCCAGCATTGGTCAGTCCAATGCTTTATGTTTGAGACTTCCAGGGAGGGATGTTGTGCCCAAAATTCTGAAAGATTTTTTCTACTACGAAGAAAGTGAAGGGGAATTCATTCTGGAGAGAGGTTCTTCTTTCTCTTGCAACTCTGATCTGGTCCCAAATATCGATCCACCCCAAGGCATTGTTTTGCCTTTCAAAATCCTATTCAAAATCAACCTTTTGGTCCACCATGGTTGTCTTCCTGGACCATTAGTTGACGGTCTGTTCTTTCTCTTCGTTGATCCAAGTATATTCAACATAGTAGAAATTGAACATGCTCTAGAGAAGCTGTTCCATCTTAGAGAATGCTGTTATGATCCTCTAAAGTGGCTCACTGAGCAATACAAAAAATACCCCAAGTCCAGGACACTTCCTGAATTGCCTCAAATTGCCTTAGAAGATGGGTTGGTTTACGTGCGAAAGATTCTGATAACGCCAACTAAGATGTACTTCTATGGTCCGGAGGCCAGCCTCTCCAATCGTGTTTTACGAAGTTATCCCGATGATATCGATAACTTTCTTCGTGTCTCTTTCGTTGATGAGGATGGTCAGAAACTGTTTGCAACAGCTTTGTCTCCTCGGACATCATCTTCCACAGACGAAGAAAAGCGAACTGGAATTTATCGAAGGATATTGTCAATTCTCAGAAATGGTATACACATTGGAGGTAAGAAGTTTGAAACTCTAGCTTTTTCGAATAGTCAGTTAAAAGAAAATTCTCTGTGGATGTTTGCTTCGAGACCTGGGTTGACTGCGGCGGATATTAGAGAGAGGATGGGTGATTTTAGTGACATTAAAAATGTGGCGAGATATGCAGCCAGACTTGGTCAGTCTTTCGGTTCATCCAGGGAGGCTTTGCATGTTCATGGCAGTGAAGTTGAAGAAATTCCTGATGTAGAAACAGAAAGGGGTGGGATTAAATATACATTCTCCGATGGAATTGGCAAAATATCTGCTGATTTAGCTCACATCGCGGCTAGAAAATGGGATTGCACAAGCTACACTCCTTCCGCGTTTCAGATTCGTTATGGTGGGTACAAAGGTGTTGTGGCTGTCGACCCAAATTCAACAGTGAAATTATCACTGAGAAAGAGCATGTCAAAGTACAAATCAAGCAGCACAAGTCTTGATGTTTTGGCATGCAGCCGGTACCAGCCCTGTTTTCTCAATCGCCAGCTGATCACCTTGATGTCCACACTCGGTGTCAGAGATTGTGTTTTCGAAAGGAAGCAGAGAGAGGCAGTCGCTCAACTGGATGCAATTTTATCAGATCCTGTAAGGGCACATAAGGCACTTGATTTGATGGCGTCTTCTAGGGAGAATGCAAATGTTCTCAAGGAAATGCTTATGTGCGACTACAAGCCAGACAAGGAGCCCTATCTATCGATGATGCTTCAGACATTCCGCGCTTTGCATCTCCAGGAGTTGCGAAGCAGAACAAGGATATTTGTCCAAAATGGACAAGCTATGATGGGATGTCTTGATGAAACGGGAACTTTGGAGTATGGTCAGGTATTTGTGCAGTACTCTGGCTCTAGATGTCATCATCAAGACAACACCTCACCCGTGTTTAGTATTGTCGAGAGCAAGGTAGTTGTTGCCAAAAATCCATGTCTACACCCAGGAGACATGCGCGTTTTAAAGGCTGTGGACGTGCCCGCTCTGCACCACATGGTGGATTGCATTGTTTTCCCTGCGAAGGGAAAGAGGTAGTTAACTTCTGAACTTGTTTTTTTGAATTTAATATGAGTTTGTGCTTGGAATTTGGGGTTACTAACACAACTTTCATCGTTAATTAGACCTCATCCTGATGAATGTTCTGGGAGTGACCTCGATGGAGACGTCTACTTTGTGTGTTGGGATCCTGATCTCATTCCTCCTCGCCAGGTTCCGCCCATGGATTACACACCAGCACCACCTAAGGTTTCAGAGAATGATGTTACGATTGAGGTGATTTTCTTGAATTATATGGTTTCAATACACATCAAACTGTGTCTGTTTCATGTTTGCCTTGACATATTTAATGGTGTGTTGCAGGACATTGAGGAGTATTTCGTGGACTATATAATGAATGACAGCTTGGGAGTGATTTGCAATGCTCATGTGGTGTTTGCAGACACAGAGCCGAACATGGCCATGAGCAATTCATGTAAGAAGCTTGCAAGGCTAGCCTCCATTGCTGTGGACTTCTCAAAAACTGGTGTGGCAGCTGAAATTCCTCACTCTTTACGCGCCCAGAAGTATCCGGATTTCATGGAGAAGGAAAACAGACCCACCTACAAATCACAACGTGTCCTTGGAAAGCTTTATCGGGAAGTCAAAGACATTGCACCACCCACAGCAGCCATAAAATCCTTCACCAAGGAAGTGGCTATACTGTCCTACGATCCTGCAATGGAAGTGGAAGGCTTTGAAAAGTATATCGACAAAGCATTCTATTACAAAACACAGTATGATAACAAGTTGGGGAACTTGATGGACTATTACGGGATCAATACAGAAGCTGAGATAATAAGTGGGTGCATAATGAAGATGGCAAGATTTTTCGACAGGAAGAGGGACACGGAAGAAATCAGTTTTGCTGTGAGGTCACTTAGAAAGGAAGCTAAGGCCTGGTTCAAACAGGCAGAAAGTGACCCTGCCACTCCAACTAATGAAAAGGAAGTGTATGCGAAAGCATCAGCATGGTATCATGTAACATACCATCATAGTTATTGGGGCCGCTACAACCAAGAGATGAATCGAGACCATTTCCTTAGCTTTGCATGGTCTGTCTACGACAAACTTGTCGACATCAAGAAGGGGAAACTCATATCAGGACCTGAAGAGTGAAGACCTTCGACATTTTCATCGCTATAACACCATTTCCATCAGTAGTCATGGAAATTGGGTTCATAGTTGGTGTAGCGAATTGAGTTCTATATAAATATGTAATTTTCTTTAGTGATCAGCTTGTCTTGTGTGTATGTACTTAGAAGCTTGTTAGCAGGTTTTGTTATCAAATAAAACAAATCTATGATTTGGTGTGTTGAATTGGAATTCTTTTGCACCACCACTTGCATTTCATGCTTCAATTGTGTTAATGTAAATCTGCTCTGGTTTTAGCCAAATAAGAAACTAATAGACTTGGAAGAATATGTTAAGATTAAAGAGATATACATGCCTTGTCTGAAAAATACAGAGAATTTTCAACTGATATTGAAATAGCTAAAATAGTTATGTAAGTATATAGCATGAGTGTTGTTGACAAATTTGGCTCAACTTTCACCTTCCAACTACCATCTACCACCAGCCACCAGCCACCAGCCTTTTAATGAATACAACCACAATGTTGAAAATGGGGGAGGTTTGTCTCTGTTTTTCCCCTATAAATATGACCCTCAGCAAGGCAAGAAAAGCATCAGAAGAAAAGGCAAGAAGCAGTTCTGTATTTGTGCTTCCAGAGAGAGTTCTTGAGAGAGTTTGAGAGAAATTCTGTTTTGTAATTTGTATAATTTCTCCAATAATATCAGTTTGCTGCCTCCCGTGGACGTAGGCAATTGCCGAACCACGTAAATATCTGTGTTTGTGTGTTGTGTGCACTTTTCTGTCGAATTTCTGGCCATATCCGCAACAAATTGGTATCAGAGCTTTGGTTTTGGTCGAGTCCAGAAATTTCAAAGTGCTCGAATCTCTGTTTAGAGGATACCGTTGTGTTCCTCTCGGAAATACGATTCCAATGCAACTGACTGCGTCTCAATCGGAGCTATAACGAACTCTCTAGCTCCGGTCAAAGTTTGGTCAAACCTAGAAAATTTTCCAGAAATTTTCTGCAAATTTCTCAACGAAGAAGACGACCACGTCAGCGCCACGTCATCATCCAATCAGTGCCACGTCATCAAAACGTCAGCCCTCAGTCAGCAACCACGTCAGCGCCACGTCATCGAACAGTCAGCGTCCAGTCAGCGATCAGTCAGCGCCACGTCATCGACACGTCAGCACTACTACTGTTCCACAGTCAGAGAATATTCCGTTAGTAGAGAATATTCCGTCAGAGCATATTCCGTTAGCCTAACGGAATATTCCCGAGTCAACTCGGTCCAGAAGTGTTTTTTGCCAAAATTGGTGCAATTTTCACCAGTTTTCAGCCGAGTCGGACTTGTTTCCAGCTATTTTGACCATTCTGGACGCAACTGTGCCATTCGTTTCAGCTAATTCCACCTGTAAGTACTAGTTTTACTTATTCAAGCCTTATTGACTCTGTTTTGAGCACGATGGAAGATCAAAAAGCTGGAGAAATCTTGGAACAGTCAACTGAACCTCAGACCTCGGCATCAACCAGTAGTACCCCAGCATCAACTAGCAGTTCTTGGCAAAGAAGCTCATTGTCAAATGCAAAGTTTGATATTGAGAAGTTTGACGGTACCAACAATTTCGGCATGTGGCAATGTGAAGTTCTGGATCTGTTATTCCGGGAAGGATCAGATATTTCCTTGAGTTCCAAACCTAAGGATATTTCCGATGAAGATTGGAACTATGTAAATCGTCAAGCCTGCGGCACAATTCGGTTGTGTTTAGCTAAGGACCAGAAGTACTTTGTCATGAAGGAGACAATGGCATCAAGTCTCTGGAAAAAGCTGGAGGATAAATACATGACGAAAAGCATAGAGAACCGTCTCTACCTGAAGAAGAAGCTTTTTCGTTTCCAGTACAAGAAAGGTATTTCTATGATTGAGCATTTGGATAATTACAATAAAATTCTCGCTGATTTACAAAATTTAGATGTTGAAATTAGCGATGAAGATAAGGCATTGCTGTTGTTAAATTCCTTGCCTGATACCTATGAACATTTAACCACAACTCTGTTATATGGAAAGGATGAGGTTAAATTCATAGATGTTTCTAATGCTCTGGTGAATAATGAGTATCGGAAGAAGGATCAGCTTGATCACAGAGACTCAGCATTAGAAGCACTAACTATTGCCCGAGGAAGGACAAACAACAGAAGATCTGAAGTGCCCAGTGAGCGTGGTAAATCTCGCTCAAAGTCAAGAGGAGCATCTCGCTCAAAGCCAAAAGGAGAATCATCATTCAGACGTCCTGCGAAGGACCAGTGTACCTATTGTCACCAGAAAGGGCACTGGAAGAAAGATTGTCCAAACAAGGACAAATCTAATGTGAATGTTGCAAATAAAGCTGATAATGAAGAGGATTCAGCTTTTACAGTTTCATCATCAGAAAGCCATTCTAATAGATGGATTCTAGATTCTGGCTGCTCCTATCATATGTGTCCCAACAGGCAGTGGTTTTCAAGCTTCCAGGAGCTTGACGGAGGAGTTGTGCTTATGGGCAACGACAACACCTATCAGACGAAGGGGATAGGAACTGTTCGCCTGAAGATGCACGATGGTACAATCAGACGATTGACAGACGTCAGGTATGTCCCTGATCTGAAGAAGAACCTCATTTCACTAGGGGTCCTAGACTCTAGCGGTTACAAGGTGACCATGGAAGGTGGAGTTCTGAAGGTTGTACGAGGTGCATTCTTGGCAATGAAAGGTACTCGACAGAGAAATTTATATTTCCTGGACGGGTACACAGTCACAGGGAGAGCAGCCGTCTCCAGTAGTTCTGATGATGAGGCATCTGATACTTCCCGACTCTGGCACATGCGCTTAGGGCATGTCGGGGAGAAGGCTTTGCAAGGTTTGGTGAAGCAAGGTCTTCTGAAAGGTGCAAAGACTGGTAAACTTGATTTCTGCGAACATTGTGTCATGGCCAAACAGACGAGAGTCAAGTTCGGCACCGCCATTCATCGTACAAAAGCAACACTGGACTATGTTCACACTGATGTTTGGGGGCCTTCCAAAAATGCTTCATTGGGAGGTAAACATTATTTTGTGACATTTATTGATGATTTCTCCAGGTATGTCTGGGTATACACCATGAAGCATAAAGATGAAGTTCTTGATATCTTTCTTCAATGGAAGAAGATGATTGAAACTCAGACAGGCAAAAAGATTAAAAGGCTCAGATCAGACAATGGCGGGGAATACAAATCAGATCCTTTCATGAAGTACTGTCAGGATGAAGGGATAATCAGAAATTTTACAGTTCCTGGCACGCCACAGCAGAACGGTGTAGCAGAGCGGATGAACCGTACTTTGGTGGAGAAAGTTCGGTGTATGCTTTCTCAATCTGGCCTAAGGAAGGCATTCTGGGCAGAGGCTCTGATGTATGCCTCTCATATAGTCAACAGACTACCTGCATCTGCACTTGATGGGAAAACTCCCAAAGAGGTATGGTCTGGACAACCTGTTTCTGATTATGACCGTTTGCATATATTCGGATGTCCAGCATACTTTCATGTTACTGAATCCAAACTGGATCCTAGAGCCAAGAAAGCTGTTTTCGTGGGCTTTAGTGAAGGAGTCAAGGGATTCAGACTATGGAATTCCGAGTCAAAGAAGATCATCTTAAGTCGAGATGTTACCTTTGA
The DNA here is from genome assembly GCA_035582765.1 of Acer negundo. NCBI lineage: Eukaryota > Viridiplantae > Streptophyta > Magnoliopsida > Sapindales > Sapindaceae > Acer > Acer negundo. The sequence continues at coordinate 153,753 of CM069241.1, forward strand.
CGAATCCGCGATGCTGAAACAAACACTTCAAGATATAAAAAATGAGAATCCAAACTCTCTGCAACAGGTGGAGTTTGAGGTTCCCAAGAAGTCAGAGAAAGTTTCTCCAACAGTTGATGGTCCTGATGATCAGGATGAGATATCCGTTGAGGTGGAGGATTCAGCACCATTATCTGAGATCAGACAACAGCCAGAGTCCATTGCCACCAGCAGACCGAAAAGAGACATTCGAAAACCTGCCCGTTACACAGACATGGTGGCATACGCTCTTCCAGTGACTGATGGTGATGTCCCGTACACCTACAGAGAAGCTATGGATAGTACCGATAATGTCAAGTGGAAGATGGAGATGGATGAGGAGATGCAATCACTTCACCAGAATGAAACTTGGAAGTTAACACAACTTCCAAAGGGAAAGAGAGCTATAGGGTGCAAATGGGTCTATACCAAGAAGGAAGGTGCTTCTGGCAAAGACAACATCAGATACAAAGCCAGATTGGTAGCAAAAGGCTACGCACAGAAGGAAGGAGTAGACTACAATGAGGTATTCTCACCTGTTGTCCAGCATTCGTCTATTCGGATCCTATTGGCTTTGGTTGCACAATTTGATCTCGAGTTAGCTCAACTCGACGTGAAGACCGCATTCCTCCATGGTACATTGAACGAAGAAATTTATATGTCTCAGCCAGAAGGGTTCAAAGTTCCAGGACATGAGAATTGGGCTTGTAAGCTGAACAAGTCCCTGTATGGTTTGAAGCAGTCACCGAGACAGTGGTATAAGCGGTTTGACAGTTTCATGATGACTCAACAGTACACACGCAATCATTTTGATCACTGTGTATACTTCCGCAAACTCCAAAATGGTACATTTGTCTATTTGCTCTTATATGTGGATGATATGCTGATAGCATCTAAGAGCAAGGTGGAGATCGACAGGCTGAAGGCTCAATTGAGCTCAGAGTTCGACATGAAGGATCTTAGAGAGGCCAAGAAGATTCTTGGTATGGAGATCAAAAGGGACAGAGCAAAAGGTACCATATGTTTGACACAGACTCAGTATTTAAAGACTGTACTTCAGAGGTTTGGCATTGATAGCAAGTCTAAACCTGTAAATACACCGTTGGCTCCACATTTCAAACTGAGTGCACTAATGTCACCAACTACTGATGATGCAAAGAGGCAAATGGATCATGTTCCATATGCAAATGCTGTTGGTGCCTTGATGTATGTGATGGTGTGTACTAGACCTGACATTTCACACGCCGTAAGTATAGTGAGCCGTTACATGCATAACCCTGGTAAAGGCCACTGGCAAGCAGTGAAATGGATTTTACGGTACATTCAGGGTACTGTAGATGTTGGTTTGAAGTTCGAGAGAGGTCAGAAGGTTAACAAACATATCATAGGATATGTTGATTCTGATTATGCTGGTGATCTTGATAAACGCCGATCTACTACTGGTTATGTGTTCACTATGGCAGGAGGACCAGTAAGTTGGAGATCTACTTTACAGTCAACAGTGGCTTTGTCTACTACTGAGGCGGAGTATATGGTTGTAACAGAAGCTTTCAAAGAAGCCATTTGGTTTCGTGGTTTGATCAGAGACTTGGGCATTGTTCAGGAAAACGTGGAGATTTTCTGCGACAGCCAGAGTGCCATTTGTTTGGCAAAGAACCAGGTCCATCATGCTCGCACCAAGCATATAGACGTCCGTTACCACTTTGTTCGGGAAATAGTAGATGAAGGGAATATTCTACTCCAGAAGATTGGAACTTCAAACAATCCTGCAGATATGTTAACAAAGGTGGTAACAGGGATCAAGTTCCAACATTGTTTAGACTTGATCAATATCTCTCGAGCCCGTAGTACCTAAAGGCAAAATGGAGGCAGCATTGATCGTTGGATTCTCGCCAAGGTGGAGATTGTTGACAAATTTGGCTCAACTTTCACCTTCCAACTACCATCTACCACCAGCCACCAGCCACCAGCCTTTTAATGAATACAACCACAATGTTGAAAATGGGGGAGGTTTGTCTCTGTTTTTCCCCTATAAATATGACCCTTAGCAAGGCAAGAAAAGCATCAGAAGAAAAGGCAAGAAGCAGTTCTGTATTTGTGCTTCCAGAGAGAGTTCTTGAGAGAGTTTGAGAGAAATTCTGTTTTGTAATTTGTATAATTTCTCCAATAATATCAGTTTGCTGCCTCCCGTGGACGTAGGCAATTGCCGAACCACGTAAATATCTGTGTTTGTGTGTTGTGTGCACTTTTCTGTCGAATTTCTAGCCATATCCGCAACAAGTGTAATAAATGTTTGTTTTCAAGAAGACACATAAGAAAAAGAGCATAAACAGATATAGCAAAAGAGGTGATGAATCTGTAATTACTTACTTTATTCTCTCATGCCATCTTCGTAAGGGTTTGCGGAATCTTTGACATGGACACAGAAGCTATACTCTTGGTCGCAGCCCAGAATGTTCGAACCCAATGTGTGATAAAAATACAAAGACTTCCGTGACAAGTAACTAGACTCTAGAGAGAGGAGACTTTGGAAGAACTGCCGATAATTTGTCTATGTTAGACTATCTTTCATGTACCTAAACGAATAATAAAGAAAAGATAAATTTGCAATTACAAATTAGATTCATTAAAGCCATAAACTAGGAAATACCTGCTATTGGTCTTAAAATTACACTAGGTTCTAAATTTATCCACCTCCAAAAATGAACTGAAAAGTGCGGTAGATTCTAAACAAATCAGAATAATGAACCGATATATATATATATATATATATAAAGCTATATATACTAAAGAATTTGAATGGAATTTGATTGCTTACCATGTCAGCTCTCCTCTCCTCCAATGTTACATCTTCTTTGAGAACCTCCGGTGGCAAACCATAGAGAGAAGGATTTCGTAACTTGCGGATGTACAAGTAAGTGTATGCAATCCAATTGCAGGCTTCTTTAGCATTTTGAACTGTCCCCAGAACGATTTCTGCATTCAACTGGTCGGCCAGTTTGGACACAAACTGACTTTCAATAGGCAGCTGGTGATTCATCAAAGAAAGATAGTATCGAAGCTGATCATGGCCAGTGATACAATCCCTTCCCCGTGAGAATCATCATGAGGTCTGCCTGCACGACCAAGCATCTGCATAATATCCAAAGGACTAATCTCATTCCAATCCCCTTTTTCCTTTGATGATCACAGTGTGAGCAGGCAAATTCACCCCCAAGCAAGAGTTGCAGTGGACACCAACACCTGTACATGCCCGCCAGTGAAGAGATTCTTGACAAGTAGACGGTCACCCCTTGTCATCCCAGCACGATGAATTGTAGAAGGTCTTTAAGATCATTGCTTTTCACCAAATCTGTGTGACTTTGGAGAATCTCACGGCTGAACACATTGTCCTCCTTGAAGAATCTACCAAGTGTATCCTTGTCAAGTGCCGTATTGCGTATTACACGGGCTGTTTTCGCTGTTTCTTTCCTCGAGTGGACGAAAATAAGAACCCGACCATGTGATGCAGGAGATATTATTGAAGATATTTTAAAGATTTTAGATTTCAAACATATTTCTGTAAAAAATACATATTATTTTATTTCTATTTATTATGTATCGTAGATTCGTAGTTAATTATTTTATGATTTGATTTTATTAAACCAAATCTTATTTCCTTATTAGATATGTTTTTAATGTTTTAGGATTCTAGTATTTTTAATTTCCATTATTATTTCAATTATCTCCTTTATAGGGAAATTGATGATTTTATTGCTTTACTAGTTATTTTAAGTTTCTTTTATGTTTTTATTTTCCTATTTATAGACGATGTACCCTAATAGGGATTTTAGTATTGACGATTAATAAAAATTTGAGAGAGTATATCTTTTTATCCATTTTTGGTACCTTTACGAGGGTTAACAAATTTGAAGCATATTATTCTAGAATCTGTACGCGAATCAATAAATTAGTAGTAGGTTTCGTTTCTGGTATCCGTACGTGAATCAAAGGATTCGATTCAGTTACCCCTCCTATCTATCGATCGTTGTGTGTATGAATTTTTTGAAATTTTTTATGGCAAGCCTAGCATTACTCTAAATAGAAACATGATAAAGAGAGTAATATATATATATATATATATATATAGGGCTCAAAATTTTTTTGTCACTATTTGGGCCTGGCTTTGTAAGAAAGTCACCGGTTTAATAACTTAAGTTTGAAAGACACCTATTATGGTGAACGGACAAAAATGCCCCCCACAGTAACCTTCACCATTTTGTTTTTTTTTTCTTCTTTCAAAATCCTCCTTCAATGGACGACGGTGGACCACGACCAGACATAATAGCGACTTTTTTTATGTCCCAGCCTTTGTTAGTTGCATCTGAAATACAAACCGTCTTGTTAGTTGTTTTTTTTTTTTTTTTTTTTTCAATTTAAAACACTATTTTGTAAACCTTAAACTGATTGTGCGAAGAAAAAAAATGATTGTTAAAAAGGCTTGAAAAAATCTCAGACGAAGCTTAGAAAGGCTCGGACAGTTCATTAAAAGTTTCGGAAAATAAATGAAAAGGCTCGAAGAAGTAATGAAAAGGCTCACATAGTTCATTAAAAGGCCTGGATAAGAAATGAAAAGGTTCAAAAATTCAAAATTAAAAAAAAAAATTATTGTTGAAAAGTCTCGGAGAAGAAATGAAAAGGTTTGGAGAAGTAATGAAAAGACTTTGATAGTTCATTAAAAGAGAAGAAATGAAAAGGCTCGGAGAAGTAATGAAAAGACTCGGACAGTTCATTAAAAGGCTCGGAGAAGTAATGAAATTAACAAAAAAAAAATTGTTGAAAAGTCTCGGAAAAGAAATGAAAAGGCTCGGAGAGTTCATTAAAAGGCTCGGATATGAAATAAAAAGGCTCGGATATTCAAAATTAACAAAAAAAAAAAATGATTGTTGAAAAGTCCCGGAAAAGAAATGAAAAGGCTCGGGGAACTATTGAAAAGGCTCGAGCCTTTTCATTTAGTCTCCGATACTTTTCAATTAGTCTCCGAGACTTTTCATTTCTTCTTCGAACCATTTCAATTAGATTCAAAATTTATACAACCAGAGAAAGACTTACAAAAGACCCAGATAACAAATGAAAAGGAACCCAGTTAGGGTTTTAAATTGAAAAAAAAAAAGCTCGACTCTCGATTGCGTCTGCGTAGCGCCACAAAATTAATTATTCAATGGAGATGAATTGATAATATTATGGTGTTCAACCTCCATCCTCTATTGAAGGTTTGTTATAGAGGAAGGTGAAAGAAAAAATCTCAGAAAACTTTAAAGTAAGAAAGAGAATCTGTAAAATAAGGGCATTTTTGGAAATCACTTACTTTAGTGCCTTTTAAACTTAAGTTATTAAACCGGTCACTTTGTCACCAAGTGAGTTGAAAAATATAACATTTTCCACCATTTCCACTATATATATATATATTTTTTTTTTCTATTGGCCCTTTTCTTATGTAGCTATTCGCATAAAATCAACTAGTTGAGTTCATTTCAGCGGTAACTAGATTTAACTTAATGAATTGTCCTTAAAAACTTACGAAATGCATATGAATCATTAACCCGTTGGAATGATGACTAAGGAATTGAAGAAAGATATATACAGTAGTACAGTACATGATGTATATAGCTTCACTAATAACTTGTCAAGAAAGCTTCATTTCATAAGAATAAGAAGGAATCATGAAAAATTCACCCCTTGTTGATCAAGTAGAAGTTGGCCCGACCTTGTCAGATAAAAAGTAGAAGTTGGTCCCACTCTCACAGTCTCACTCCCCTTAGATAGGAAGCAGAGAAATTGGAGCCATGCATGCACGCACATGTCACATACCCCCTTAGAAGTTAGTCAAAGGAGTCAAAAGAATCTCTTCTTTTCCAATATTTTCTGCACTTACAAGTTAGAATATAGAAAGCCCTTTATCAACAACCCCTTTCTGATAACAACTTCCATCTTAGTTTATCTGAATTCTTGCCCCCCACTTCTAAAGATCTTACCACCAATCACTATATATTGATTGCTAATCATGAATATTGATCATAATGATATCTGTCTTATGTATATATAACTTGGAAGATTCCAGAACTTCATTCATCCAATCCCACCTCTCAGTAAATAAAGTGACTTGCTGTTGCTGATCAACTTTTCATACAAGTTTCCTTGTATGCTTCCTGACGCCAAACCAAAATGAAATAACAAATTGACTACCAATATTAAGCTCTTCCTCTCTATATATACACCTTACTTGATCACCTTTGCTACTCAGAGCTAGACATCGATCAATATATTATTTCTGTTCAAGCCAATTACTCTTGTGAGTCTCTCTTAATTTATTTCTTCAATTCCTTACTGAGTTTCATTTATCAAGTTACTTTGTTTTTTGGTGTTGCATTTGATCAGTACTAATAATATTGCTTTCATTTTTTGTTCATCAATGACTCTGTTAGCTGTTTGATTATTTTTTAACAACGGTTTTTGATATATCAAGTGGGGATTTCCATTTGTGTTTGATCAGTAATTGCTTAAAACTTGACAGTGGTTTTAATATATATTCTTGATTATCACAGTCTCTGTTGAGAGTTATTAGCTAAATTACATGCAGAGTAGTACTAATTTACTTTGTAATCAAATTGCAATTTAAAGTAGTTGGAAATTTGGTTACAAACACACATTTTGAGGCTCGAATTTGAGTGAGACCGATTTCATGAAAATGATAGGTCAAGGTTGATTCGTGTTTTCCTCCGCGAGGACATCAAAATGGTACACTCAAATTCCCAAAATGGTAATCGGGTGAATGAAAAATTAAAGCTCAAAGTAAACCTGTTGTGTTGGAAAAAATGATGAATCACACATTGTTGAGGATTAAAGCTAATTCAAGTATATATTTGGTTGATTGTTAGTAGCTTATAAGATTTGTAGCATAAAGGCTCTTTTTTTTTATTTTATTTTATTTTATTTTTATAGAGGGGAGTGCAAACCATGTCGTCTAAAGACAAACTTCTCTTCTATTTTTTTTTTTAATAAAAAATTTCATATATGTATCTGTATGTGTGAATTGATTACGATTGTTTTCAACAAATAAATCTTTATATACGTTAAGTATTTCCAGTGTTGATTTACTGGTTTGATATCAAAGTGGTTGATATCATTGTTGTTATCATTGTTTGATAACAAATATATTAAGTTTTGATATATTAAACTATGAGTGCTTGTGATAAAATATCAATAAACACAGTCTCAAGTGTTTGATATATTATTTTATATGTTGGTGTTCAAATCACCAAACCAGTGTTTGATACAATAATTTGTATATATATATATATATTAGTGTTGACATATCAACTCAAATTGTATGATATAGTGGTGATAAATTATAATTATATTATAATTGTTGCATAATCAATAGATTGTTATAAATATTCTGATATATATATATATATATATATATTTATATATATATATATATATTTTTATATATATATATATATTGCGGTGGTTCTAAAACTTCGTGGTTTTATTTTCAGCCATAATGACGATCAATTCAAATGTGAACTCAAGTGTGTCACAAGAGACAACAATTGTAAACCTGAGTGAGGGACTAGAAACTCCGGTTGTTAATCCGCTTGTGGGGCAGATTCCTAATCCAAAGATAAATCTGAGTGTGGCAACCGAGACTCCGGTTATCAACTCATTTGTGAGAAATATTCCTAACCCTATGATGAACCCATTTGTGGGTCAAGGGAATGTCCCGATGGCGAATCCATTTATGAACTCAGTTTCGATACCGATGAATCACATGGAAAAACCTGGAAAATTTAGTGGTCTAAATTTTAAACAGTGGCAGCAGAAGATATTGTTTTATTTAACCACTTTGAACCTAGCACGCTTCTTGACTGAAGATGCTCCGAAGCCCAATAGTGGTGAAGAGCGAGATGTTCAGGTATGGAATGCTATCGATGCATGGAGGCATTCAGAATTTCTGTGTCGAAACTATATACTAAATGGGCTGTCAGATCCACTGTATAGTGTATACAGTGCGAAGAAAACAGCCAAAGAATTATGGGAGTCCTTAGACCGAGAGTACATGACAGAGGATGCCGAATCCAAGAAGTTTGTGGTGAGCCAGTTTCTTGAATACAAGATGGTGGACTCCAAAACAGTTATCAGTCAAGTCCAAGAGCTTCAGATGATTCTGCATGAGATTCATGCCGAAGGGATGACCTTGAGTGAAACCTTCCAAGTTGCTGCAATCATTGAGAAGCTACCTCCTACTTGGAAGGAATTCAAGAACTACCTTAAGCACAAGCGAAAGGAGATGAAGATAGAAGATCTTATTCTCAGGCTTCGAATTGAAGGTAACAGAAAGTCCGAGAAGAAAGGGTTCAGTCTACATGCAGAAAAGACTAATGTTGTAGAGCTTGGTCAGAGTTCCATGTTCAAGACGAACAAGCTAGGAAAATGGTCCAAATTGGGTCTAAAAGGAGGAGTCTTAAAGAAGCCGAAATTTCAAGGGAAGTGCTTCAACTGTGACAAAATGGGCCATAAATCTTTTGAGTGCAGGTTGCCAAAGAAGAAGAAGAACAACGAGGCAAACGTGGTGGCAGGCATCTCAAAATATGACTTAGAAATCAATCTCTCCGCGATTGTGTCAGAAGTGAACCTAGTTGGGTCAAACCCGAGGGAGTGGTGGTTAGACACTGGGGCCACTCGCCACATATGCTCTAACAGGGAGATATTCAATACCTTTGAAGCAGTGCAGAATGGGGAGAAGCTGTATATGGGCAACTCAGCCACATCCGACATAGAGGGGCGTGGTCAAGTGATTCTCAAGATGACCTCTGGGAGAGACTTGAGATTGAACAATGTGCTATATGTGCCTGAGATCCGCAAAAACTTGGTGTCTGGTTCGTTGCTAAACCAGCATGGGTTCAAGATGGTTTTTGAATCAGACAAGGTTGTGTTGTCTAAACAGGGATTGTATGTGGGTAGAGGATATGTAACCGAAGGGCTTTTTAAGCTCAATGTATCCATTGTGAAACGCAATATTAATAAGAATAATTCTTCTACTTATTTGCTTGAGTCTTTCAATTTATGGCATGGTAGAATATGACACGTTAATTATGATACATTACGTAGATTAATTAACTTAAATCATATACCTACTTTTATTATTGATTCCAAACATAAATATGAAATTTGTGTTGAAGCAAAATTAACAAGATCATCCTTCCAAACAATTGAATGGAATACCGAATCCCTTGATTTAATCCATAGTATTGTATGTGATTTGAAATTTGTACACACAAGGGGTGACAATAAGTATTTTATTACTTTTATTGATGATATCACCAAATACTGCTATGTGTATTTACTAAAAAGCAAGGAAAAAGCTATAGAGAAGTTTATTCTCTATAAGATTGAACTTAAGAACCAACTCTGTAAGAAAATTAAGGTATTGAGAAGTGATTGAGGGGGTGAGTATGAAGCCGTGCGGTGACTGTGCACAACACGAAATCATACATCAAACCACGACACCTTATTCTCCTCATCAAAATTGTATTGTTGAATGTAAAAATCGTACCTTGAAAGAAATAATGAATGCAATGCTTATAAGTTATGGGTTACCTCTGAACATGCTGGGTAAAACTATCTTATCTAGCAAGTACCTTTTAAATAAGGTACCTCGAAAGAAAGAAGACAAGACTCTATATGGGTTATGGAAAGGAAGAAAACATTCCTATAAATAATTATAAATGTGGGGGTGTCTTTGCCAAAGTGGCCGTACTTATACCAAAGAAGGTGAAAATAGGTCTGAAAACAGTTGATTGCATTTTCATTAGGTATGCACATAATAGTAATGTTTATCATTTTCTGGTGTATGAGTCTGAAATCCCAGACATGCACAAAAACACAATAATAAAATATAGAAATACATCGTTCTTTGAACATGTATTTCTGTGTAAATCTAAATATAAAGTGAGTTCATCTAAACGAACACACGAAATTGCAAATGAGAATAATGAGGATTAAGAACAAGAAAATGAAGTTGAGGATGAACCTAGACGTAGCAAAAGAGATAGGACAGAAAAATCTTTTGGTCCAGATTTTCTGACCTATCTGCTGAAAGGTAAACCTCAAACCTTCAAAAAAGTTATGAGCTATTTAGAAGGACTCTTGTGGAAAGAGGCCATTAAGAGCGAAATTGATTACATCTTATAAATGAAAGCAGATGGATCAATTGATAAGTATAAGGCTAGATTTGTAATTAAAGGTTACAAACAATGAGAAGGCCCAAATTACTTTGATACGCATTCTCCTGTGATGAGAATAACCTCCATTAAGATGATATTTGCAATCGCCGCATTATAAAATCTTGAAGTACATCAAATGGATATGAAACAACTTTCTTAAATGGAGATTTAGATGAAGAAATCTATATGGAATAACCTGAAGGTTTTTTCCGCTCCAAGGCAAGGAAAAAAAATCTGTAAATTGGTGAACTCTTTATATGGTTTAATATAAACACCAAAACAATATAATGGCATGAAAAATTTGACAATGCTATGATGTCAAATTGTTTTAAAATCAACGAATGAGGCAAATGTGTTTATGTCAAGGACACATAAAATGGCTATATCATCTTATGTCTTTACGTTGATGAATGAATGAAAGAATCATGAAAAATTCACCCTTGTTGATCAAGTAGTAGAAGTTGGTTTCTTTATATATATATATATAAATTTTCTATTAACAGTTCGTCTTGATATAAAATATATCAGGACGAAAAATGTGGACCATTGGATTTACATACTTTGACTCAAAGTGTATGCACTTGTCAAAACTTCTCCATAATCTGTGATTCATATTCTTCGTCATGATATAAAATATATTAAGACGAACTGACAATAGAAAGCAAGCAGAGAAATGGATATAAATGTGTGATGGGATGAATATATTGTCAAATACCACATATGACATATTGAAAGTGGAGGAATGCATTACCGCACTCGTTCCAACCTAGATTTTCTCTTAAAATGTTTATATTTGTTTTTTTTTTTTTTTTCCTGATATATTAAGTTTCCAATCATAAACCAGCAATGAACGATACGTTATAAGTTAAGTGATGATATTGATTAATGATTATTAAAATTCATGATTATTCAAATATTCTTAAAAGCAGTAGCGTAGCCAGGATTTTGAGTCAAGGAGGGCTAAACTAAATAGTTAGTCAAAATCATTTTAAATAAGTTCGATGATGATGTGAACCTTACCATTCAAAATGCATATGTTATTACATATATAACTAAAATCAAACAAAAAACGAGAGGGAAATAAAAATCATTTTAAGTAAGTTTGATAATGACGTGAACCTTACCCTTCAGAATGCATATGTTATTACATATATAATTAAAATCGAACAAAAAGAGGGAGGGAAATTAAATAAATAAAAATTATAAATTATTGTTGAGTTCTAGTCAGGTTTTTTTTTTTTTTTTTAGGGATTGACTTGAACTCACAACTTCGTGGTGTAAGTGTAAGGGGTTTTACCACCGGACCAATCTTATCTTATTAGTACTAATGTGTTCTTACCGATGATTTATTTGTTTTATGGTGAGCTTGTGCTAAATTAATTAGCTGTCAATTGAGTTTATGATGGACTAATAGAATAATTAGAAGTTAAGACTTATCATTAAATGTATAGTTTTTTTTAAATATATAATTTATTTTTTCAAAATTCTAGACCTAGCTACTGCCCGGTCTAGCCTATTACTATCTCCGCCCATGCTTGAAAGGATAAACAAATCAAAGGTGTGTGTAAGAAATTCTAATTAACTAATACGGTGGTTATATCACGTCATTAACGTATCTATTATGGGTCATAAAATACCATGTAATCAGTTTTATTGATATTAAAAAGAGAAACAGATAGTTTTCCTTTGTTTTTGTCGTCGTTTTATCTATTGGCTCATAACTCATGTAGCTATATATCAACTAGTTGATTTCATTTCAGCATAATGTTTCCTAGTAATTAACTAGAGGAAACTTTACTTGATGAATGATGAATTGTACGTCATTAATTAAAAAATAATTACGAAATGCATGAATCATTAACGCGTTGGAATGTTGACAGAGGAATATATTATATAGCTTCACTGATAACTTATCAGGCAAGTTTCAACATATATTTCATAAGAAAAAGAAAGAATCATGAAAAATTCACCCTTGTTGATCAAGTAGAAGTTGGTTGGCCCCACTCTCACTCCACTTAGATAACAAGCAGAGAAAATGGATACTATAGGGGCCATGCATGCACATATAATACTTCTTAGTCAAAAGAGTCAAACGAATCTCTTCTTTTCCATTTTCTACCCTTAGGAAGTTAAAGAGTATAGAAGCCCTTTATGGCTTTATGTCTTTATCAACTCCTTTCAAATATTAACAACTTCCATATTAGTTTATCTGAATTCTTGCTCCCCACTTTTATAATCACTATTGCTAATCATGAATAATATTGATCATAATGATATCTGTCTTATGTATATATAACCTGGAAGATTCCAGAACTTCATTCATCCAATCCCACCTCTCAGGAAATAAAGTGACTTCAACTTTTCTGATGTGTGCGAATATGATTGATTCTATGAAATATATGGAGACTTGAGACTGTCACAGCTGATCATAAACTCATGTCAACCAATCAAGTACTTGAAAGAATCATTTAAACACTTTGAAGACACTTTAAAACTATCAAGCTCTATATAGTGAGCTTTGAAATGGCATTATTGGATTGGTGGCAACTCATAACAACCAACGAGATGCCTATACGTGTCAGTCACATGGGAGTTTCGGTGTTAACAAAGATCATATCCTTAATCCATGTATTGTCACCTTAAACATTGTCAAAATTATAATATAATGTTTTTTTGTTTTTTGTTTTTTCATGATGAAAATTTACAAGCTTCCTGGTATGCTTCCTGACGCCAAACTAAAAAGAAATAACAAAGAAATTCTAAGCTCTTCCTCTCTCTATATATACCTTACTTGATCACCATTTGCTACTCACTGCTAGAAATCGATCAATATATTTCTGTGCAAGCCAATTACTCTTGTGAGTCTCTCTTTTTTACTTTAATTCCTTATTGAGTTTCATTTATCTAGTTACTTTGTTTTTTGGTGTTGCATTTGATTTTGTTAGCTATAATTTTGATCATGAGATTATATATCTTTTTGTTCATCAATGACTCTGTTATCTGTTTGAATATTTTTTAACAATGGTTTTTGATATATCAAGTGGGGATTTCCATTTCTGTTTGATCAGTAATTGCTTAAAACTTGACACTGGTTTTGATATACTTAATTGATTATCACAGTCTCTGTTGAGAGTTATTAGCTAAATTACATGCAGAGCAGTACTAATTTACTTTATAATGATACTGCAGTTGAAAGTTTGTTTTGAAAAAAAAAAATCGCAAAATGGGAAAGACAGTGAAGTTGTTTGGATTCGCTTCTGTTCAATCACCGGCAGCAGTGAAGAAATTTGTGGAGGGACATACTGGTGAAGGAACTGTTTGTGATGTACTAGAGGTTGGGAGACTTGAAGGTACTAGAGCACATGCTATAGTGGAATTCGCAACCATTGAAGCCGCGGAACATATCAAGTCCGTGGCTGCTGCTGTTTATGGTCTCTGGTTTAAGAAATCTTATCTGAAAGCTTGGGATATGGAACCAAACTCAAGGACAGCTCATTCTCAGCACAAAATCTATAATGTGAAATTGAGTGTTGGATTCCAGATTTCTGAAGAAAAATTTTCTGTGCTTTGGTCACACGAAAATGTCTCTGTGAAATTTGGCACCGACCTTAGAAAGCTCAATTTCTTTCTAACTTATAATTCTGTGGAATATAAGCTAGAGGTCTCCTATGAAAGCATTTTGAAGATTAAGCTTCATAGTCCACGTGGACAAACCGCTATGTTTCTTGTCATTCAGGTAATTAATTAACAATCTTCTTCATTGTTTAAAGATGCATTAAAGTTTTATAGAAACATTTTTCTGATAAATTCCCACTTTTTTTCTCTGTTTCAAGCTGTACGGAGCTCCTCGAATTTACGAGAACGATGGTCAATGGATTCGGGAAGTTGATTTCACTCCATCATCCAGCATCGGTCAGTCCAATGCTTTATGTTTGAGACTTCCAGGGAGAGATGTTGTGCCCAAAATTCTGAAAGACTTTTTCTACTACGAAGAAAGTGAAGAGGAATTCATTCTGGAGAAAGGTTCTTCTTTCTCTTCCAACTCTGATCTTGTCCCAATCGTAAATCCACCCAAGGACATTGTTTTGCCTTTCAAAATCCTGTTCAAAATCAACCTATTGGTCCACCATGGTTATCTTCCTGGACCATTAGTTGACGTTCTGTTCTTTCTCTTCGTTGATCCAAGTTTTTTCAAAATGGTGGAAATTGAACATGCTTTGGAGAAGCTGTTCCATCTTAGAGAATGCTGTTATGATCCTCTAAATTGGCTCACCGAGCAATACATTAAATACTCCAAGTCCAGGACACTTCCTGAATTGCCTCAAATTGCCTTAGAAGATGGGTTGGTTTACGTGCGAAAGATTCTGATAACGCCAACTAAGATGTACTTCTATGGTCCGGAGGCCAGCCTCTCCAATCGTGTTTTACGAAGTTATCCCGATGATATCGATAACTTTCTTCGTGTCTCTTTTGTTGATGAGGATGGTCAGAAACTGTATGCAACAGCTTTGTCTCCTCGGACATCATCTTCCACAGACGAAGAGAAGCGAACTGGAATTTATCGAAGGATATTGTTGATTCTCAGAAATGGTATAGACATTGGAGGTAAGAAGTTTGAAACTCTAGCATTTTCGAACAGTCAGTTAAAAGAAAATTCTCTGTGGATGTTTGCTTCGAGACCTGGGTTGACTGCGGCGGATATTAGGGAGAGGATGGGTGATTTTAGTGACATTAAAAATGTGGCGAGATACGCAGCAAGACTTGGTCAGTCTTTCGGTTCATCCAGGGAGGCTTTGCATGTTCATGGCAGTGAAGTTGAAGAAATTCCTGATGTGAAAACAGAAAGGGGTGGAATTAAATATACATTCTCTGATGGGATTGGCAAAATATCTGCTGATTTAGCTCACATCGCGGCTAGAAAATGGGGCTGCACAAGCTACACTCCATCCGCGTTTCAGATTCGTTATGGTGGGTACAAAGGTGTTGTGGCTGTCGACCCAACTTCGACAGTGAAATTATCATTGAGAAAGAGCATGTCAAAGTACAAATCAAACAGTACAAGTCTTGATGTTTTGGCATGCAGCCGCTACCAACCCTGTTTTCTCAATCGCCAGCTGATCACCTTGATGTCCACACTCGGTGTTAGAGATTGTGTTTTCGAAAAGAAGCAGAGAGAGGCCGTAGCACAACTGGACGCAATTTTAACAGACCCTGTAAGGGCACATGACGCACTTGATTTGATGGCGTCTTCTAGGGAGAATGCAAATGTTCTCAAGGAAATGCTTATGTGCAACTACAAGCCAGACGAGGAGCCCTATCTATCGATGATGCTTCAGACATTCCGCGCTTTGCATCTCCAGGAGTTGCGAAGCAGAACAAGGATATTTGTTCAAAATGGACAAGCTATGATGGGATGTCTTGATGAAACAGGAACTTTGGAGTATGGTCAGGTATTTGTGCTGTACTCTGGTTCTACATGTCATCATCCAGACAACACCACACCCGTGTTTAGTATTGTCGAGAGCAAGGTAGTTGTTGCCAAAAACCCATGTCTACACCCAGGAGACATGCGCGTTTTAAAGGCTGTGGACGTGCCCGCTCTGCACCACATGGTGGATTGCATTGTTTTCCCCGCAAAAGGGAAGAGGTAGTTAACTTCTGAACTTTATTTTTATTTTTATTTTTATTTTATTTTAATTTAATATGGGTTTGCGTTTGGAATTTGGGGTTACTAACACAACTTACATCGTTAATTAGACCTCATCCAGATGAATGTTCTGGGAGTGACCTCGATGGAGACGTCTACTTTGTGTGTTGGGATCCTGATCTCAT
This sequence comes from Acer negundo, assembly GCA_035582765.1. Lineage (NCBI taxonomy): Eukaryota > Viridiplantae > Streptophyta > Magnoliopsida > Sapindales > Sapindaceae > Acer > Acer negundo. The sequence goes on from CM069241.1 coordinate 169,871, forward strand.
TCCTCCTCGCCAGGTTCCGCCCATGGATTACACACCAGCACCGGCTAAGGTTTCAGAGAATGATGTTAAAATTGAGGTGATTTTCTTTAATTATATATGTTTTCAATAAACATCAAACCGTGTCTGTTTCATCTTTGCCTTGACGTATTTAAAGGTGAGTTGCAGGACATTGAGGAGTATTTCGTGGACTATATAATGAATGACAGCTTGGGAGTGATTTGCAATGCTCATGTGGTGTTCGCGGACACAGAGCCGAACATGGCAATGAGTAATTCATGTAAGGAGCTTGCAAGGCTAGCCTCCATTGCTGTGGACTTCGCAAAAACTGGTGTGCCAGCTGAAATCCCTCGCTCGTTACGCGTCAAAGAGTATCCAGATTTCATGGAGAAGGAAAACAGACCCACCTACAAATCACAACGTGTCCTTGGAAAGCTTTACCGGGAAGTTAAAGACATTGCGCCACCCACAGCAGCCATAAAATCCTTCACCAGGGAAGTGGCGATACTGTCTTACGATCCTGCAATGGAAGTGGAAGGCTTTGAAAAGTACATCGAGAAAGCATTCTATTACAAAACACAGTACGATAACAAGTTGGGGAGCATGATGGACTATTACGGGATCAATACAGAAGCTGAGATAATAAGTGGGTGCATAATGAAGATGGCAAGATTTTTCGACAGGAAGAGGGACACGGAAGAAATCAGTTTTGCTGTGAGGTCACTTAGAAAGGAAGCTAAGGCCTGGTTCAACCAGGCAGAAAGTGATCCTGCCACTCCAACTACTGAAAAGGAAGTGTATGCGAAAGCATCAGCATGGTATCATGTAACATACCATCATAGTTATTGGGGCTGCTACAACCAAGAAATGAATCGAGACCATTTCCTTAGCTTCGCATGGTCTGTCTATGACAAACTTGTCGACATCAAGAAGGGGAAACCCATATCCGGACCTGAAGAGTGAAGACCTTCTTTGACATTTTCATCACTAGAACACCATATCCATCAGTAGTTGGTTGAGCGATTATAAATATGTAATTTTCTTTAGTGATCAGCTTGTGTTGTGTGTATGTATTGTAATTAGTACTTAGAAGCTTGTTAGTAGGTTGTGTTAATTTGAATTCTTGCATCTCTTGCTTTAATTGGGTTAATGTAAATCTACTCTGGTCTCTGGTTTTAGCCAAATAAGAAACTAATAGACTTGGAAGAATATTTTTAGATTAAGAACAAAAATGCAGACACTTGTAACATTAGCTAACAATAAAGAGTGTGTGTTTATAAAGTTAATTATACGCAATGATAAGGAGTCTTACCTTTGTTCTGCAGATGAAAAAGTTTGCAATCACATTGATTTCCCAGAAATACTCAATCTTGAACAAGTAATGACTAATGAATAGGCAGGGCATTTCAAATGAGTGATCAAAATTGCTTCAAATAGATATAGGCAAAACTGACAAATAACAAAAAAAAAATGATAAATATGAAAATGGAAGCTGAAGATACACCTTTGAATACTGAGAAGTGACAATAAATGACTTGATTTTGGAATCCAGATCATCCAATTGCTATGGTTATCCAGAGAGACGAGATAGAAGATTTCGTCGAAAGAGAGAGAGAGAGAGAGAGAGAGAGAGAGGATCAGATCAGAGACTCCGTTGTTGACGTATTTAATGGTCGTGTTTGGATGCCTGGAAATTTTATTCTTTTTTTCCCAGTCGGTTTCTCTTGAAAAAAAAAGAAAAAGAAAAAAAAAAGAAAAAGAAATTTACAGCAAATAATGGCGCGAGTGGGCACGTCACGGCCGTTTGCCGACGTGACCGGTGACGTGATCAACAAGGTTCTGATATAGTTAAACTTACCATGACGTGGCCTATCACATGATTAGGTGGATATTGGGCCTGGAAAAATTGAAGTTTGGTCAGTGAGTCCGTCCCACTTGTTATTATGGCTTTCGTTCAGCTAAATGGTGTAATCCGAAGAGAAGGAAAGGCCGAGCTCTTGAAGCAGATTAGTGACTCAGTTCAACTCAGCAGTGGTTGATGCAAACACACGATACTCAGTCTAGGGATAGTAAAATAACCGCTGGGAACCCATACTTATGGGATGGGGATATGTTTCAATTTGGTGGTGATGGGTGATGGGTGATATTTAAAATCGTGTTATAAAAACTTAACTCACAAGTGCACGAATCGTAAGATAAGTATAACGACAAGTAGGGATCATACCCACGAGGAAAAGTGATTTAAAGACTAAAACTAATTCTAATTAAAGCTAAGCAATTAAAAGTAACCAAGAGATTTTGTTTGATGATTGATCGGATTAAAACTAAATTAAATCAAGAAAGAAGTTAACAAGAATATGTGAATGTGATCAAGAGGTGAGAGAATTAGGTCATCAATGATCCCCAATTATGAACACTCAATGTATGAAATTAATTGTAAACGAATTCAACCAATTCACTCTAACCCTAATTCTCAGATAATCTTAACCTTGAAATAATACCAAATAATTATCCACCCTAGGCATCTGGTGTGAGCAACTATTAAAACTAATGAAGGTTAAGAATTAAGCGTAATAAACAAATCATGAATCAGATTGATAAAATAATAATAATAATTAATCCACACACGAGTATTCACAAAAGGTTCATATTGATTCCCTAGTTATGAGATTAGTTATACATCATGGAAATAAAAAGATAAGAGATAGAAAAGATAAAACCCATTGAGGCCTTCAATGAATTCTTTATATCTTCAATGTTGAAATCTTATTCTACTTTGAATCTTCTATATGTAAAGATGGATGAGAGGAATGTGTGAAGTGCTTTGGTATGAGATGGTGTTTGGTCCAAGAGTGAGTGACCGTCTCTGGAATGTGATTTAGAAAACCAACTTAAACGTGGAATTGCCTCATCGCTGTCACTACCGCTCTGAAAGCCAGAGCGATCATGGGAGCGGTATGCAATGGTTGCGCAGCGCTGTGGCTTTGAGAGTGCAATTCAGAGCGGTCATCAAGGCGATTGCCTTTGTCCTTAGGAGCGCTATTGGAACCGTTGTAGGGTTTCTAGAGCGACCATGAAGCACAAAACTAATATTTGCTGAAAAGTCCCTCAAGCTTGCATAAATTGCCCTTTTCCTATGAAATTCTACAAACAAAACATTTTGATCCAATAACCTGAAAATACTCAAACACACAAATTAAATCCCTAAAAGACTTAAGAAACAAGCAATTGATTGGAGGAATGGGGACTAGAAACATATACAATAAATGACTAATCAATGGGGCGAGTATGGGGATACATAATAAAACCCGCAATGGGTATGGGGCGGGGATGGGTTTTATAATCCCCGCCCCGCCCCGCCCCTCTTAAAATATAATATTTATTTATTTTATTATTTAGTTCACTATTTATGTTTTAAAATTATTGAATTTATTTGTTTAGTTTTGAGATTTATATTTATGAGATGATTTTCAATAGTTTTTTTTGAAATTACTTTATATTATTCATTGTGATATATGTTTATTATTTTAATAATATTAAAATATTTTTTTTGACAACATTTTTTTAAAATATTTTTTTTAGATAAATGGGCTAAATGGGGTAAATTGGGTAGGGATAAGGAAAGCATACTTAACACCCCCCCCCCATCTATTGAGGGGTTTTATAATAAATAGGGCAAGGTGTCCTTGCGAGGCGGGGAGGGCCACCCCTACTTAGTGTTAGTAGATGAGCGAGCAACTGTTCCTTGCTTTTTGGAACTCCAATTTATCGGAGTAGGCGCTTAGACGGGCTATGCAGAGTCAATGCTATTGACTTTGGCTGACAGAAGTACGAGAGAATCTTGTAAAAATATTATTTTTCTAACTGAAATCTGAATCTTCTAGAAAAATTTACATAAATCATATGAATCTCAATATGGCTTCTAATAAAATCTTTAACGACCACTTTGTCTTTTCAAAACTTTTCCACCTTGTAACTTGATTTATTGGAGTGACTAGATGGATGTTGTGACGAAAATCGGGAATTTTACAGTTCGTCATTGACAATCACATGCATTGGTACACAAGAATATAGAAGTCGAAATTCGAAGACGAATTTTTTCCACCCTAGATAGAATGATGCAAGAGATATTATTGAAGATATTCTTAAAGATTTTAGATTTCAAAAATTTTTCTGTAATTAATAAATATTATTTTATTTCCATTTATTATGTATCTAATTAGGTAGTTAATTATTTTATAATTTGATTTTATTAAATTAAATCTTATTTCCTTATTAGAAAGGTTTTTAATGTTTTAAGACTTCGGTATTTTTAATTTCCATTGTTATCTCAATTATCTCCTTTACAAGGAAATTGATGATTTTATTGTTGAGTGGTGCTATTAGCACATCCCGTACTGGTATGTTTATGCCCCGTTTTTTAATTATGTAGTATTCTTTTATTTTTTTCTTTTATCTAAATTACTTAAAGGGATATACAATTTAAAGAAAAAAAAAATCTTCCATAAAATAAATCTAATAAATCTCCGCATTCCTTTCCAAAAAAAAAAAAAAAAAAAACCACGTTCTTGTAATCTAGTTCTTGAAACAAATAATTCTTAACTCTTAAACCCCAATATTTGTTTCTTACACACATACAAAAATTTTGGAAGAATAGTCTAAGAACGAAATCAATCAAATGGAAGAATTGTCTGAAACGATATCAAACATCTGAAAGAATTGTTTGAGAATGACATGAAGCATCTGCAACACTTGTTTGATAATGATATCAAGCATCTACAAGAATTGTTTGAGAATGATATCAAGCATCTGGAAATAATTCATTATCTAGAAGTAAGTTTGAAGTTTACTTTTTTTTTTTTTAATAATAATATCAAGTTGTCGTTGTGTTAAAACAACTTTGTTCCTTTTTTTTTTTCTTTTCCACCATGAATTAAGAAGAAAAAAAAAACTAAAAAAAAAAAAGAAATAAGAAGAAAAAAATAAATCGTGTAATGGAGGTGTGTGTGAGAGAGAGACGTATACATAGATCATAGATAAAGAGATTTGAGATGTGGTGTATTAAATTTGACAAAAAAGTAAAAGGGTAGTTTTGAAAACAAATAAATTTTTTTTAAAAAAAACATTTAATTTTATTTAATTAAATCAATTTTTTTTTTTAAATGGAGCATAAATAGACCTGTAGAGGTGTGCCAATAGCACTACTCTTATTGTTTTACTAGTTGCTTTAGGTTTTTATTTTCCTATTTAAAGAAGATGTACCCTAATAAGGATTTAGTTTTTGATGATTAATAAAAATTTGGGAGAGAGTATCTCTTTTTATCCATTTTCGGTACCTTTGCGAAGGTCAACGAATTTAAAGCCTATTATTCTAGTATCTGTGAGCGGATCAACAGATTAATATTAAATTTCGTTTCTGGTATTCATGCGCGAATCAACAGATTCGAATCGGTTACCCGTTCTATCTATCTATCGTTGTGTGCGTGAATTTTCTCACTACATCAGTTGGTATTAGAGTATGGTAGCTACATCATTTGAATTTTCTCAATTGGTGTTTTGTGATTTTTTCACACATATTAATATTAAGTTTCATTTATGGTATTCGTGCGTGAATCAACGGATTCAAATCAGTTACCCATTCTGTCTATCGATCGTTGTGTGCGTGAATTTTCTCACTACATCAATCACTATCAGAGCCTGGTCGCTACATCATTTGAATTTTCTAGACTGGTGTTTTGTGATTTTTTCACTGCATCAGTTGGTATCAAAGCCACCGAGTCTACCTCTATGCTAGGCTTATCATCCACGGACCACTACTCGTATAAAAAAAAAAAAAAAAAAAATTTCCTCCTACCATTCATTGTTTTTTGATCATGAAGATTAGGGGTCGAATCTGGTTATTGTTGACTTCGATAAGCCGTCAATTTTCGATGAGAAATATGTGATGGAATCTGTTATCGTCGATTTTGATAAGTCATTGGTTTTCAATGAAGATTTGTTCTAGAACAAGCATGGGAGGAACTTAATTTTTATGGATTATTTCTACGATGTTGCCATGTTTCGTCATTCAACGACATCTCCAATTTACTTGTTCCTCAAAGTTGTCAAAATTTGAGGACAAATTTTCTCCATACTAGAGAGAATGATGTAGGAGATATTATTGAAGATTTTTTTTAAGACTTTTTATTTTAAAAATATTATTATAATTAATATCTATTATTATGTTTCTTTTTATTGCATTTTTAATTAGATAGTTAATTATCTTATGATTTGATTTTTATCAAATCAAATCTTATTTTCTTATTAGATAGGTTTTTAATGTTTTAGTATTCTAGTATTTTTAATTTACATTGTTATCTCAATTATCTCTTTTATATGGAAATTGATGATTTCATTGCTTTACTAGGTTTTTATTTTCCTATTTAAAGACTGTACACTAAAGGGATTTCAGTTTTTTATGATTAATAAAAATTTGTGAGAGTGTATGTCTTTTTATCCATTTCGGTACCTTTACGAGGGTCAAAGAATTTGAAGCCTATTATTCTGATATATGTGTGCAGATTAGCATATTAATAGTAGGTTTCGTTTCCATTATCCGTGTGCGAATAAATCAAATCTTATTTTCTTTTTAGATAGGTTTTTAATGTTTTAGTATTCTAGTATTTTTAATTTACATTGTTATCTCAATTATCTCTTTTATATCGAAATTGATGATTTTATTGCTTTACTAGCTTTTTATTTTCCTATTTAAAGACTATACACTAAAAGGATTTAAGTTTTTTATGATTAATAAAAATTTGAGAGAGTGTATGTCTTTTTATTCATTTCGGTATATTTACAAGGGTCAACGAATTTGAAGCCTATTATTCTGATATATGTGTGCGGATTAACAGATTAATAGTAGGTTTCATTTCCAATATCCGTGCGCGAATCAACGGATTCGAATTGGTTACCCCATTATGTCTATCGACCGTTGTGTGCGTGAATTTTCTTGCTACATCAGTTGGTATCAGAGCCTCTGAGTTTACCTCTGTGCTAGGCTCAACATCCAGAGACCACAACAAACTACTTCCCCATTAAATATTCATCTTTCATATTTAACAAAAAAAAAAAAAAAAAAATCAAATCAAATTCTCATGAACCCTCAAACACGATTTCCCTCCTACAATTCAGTGTTTTTTGATGATATGTAAGTGTCAAAACCAATTTTTGTCGATTTCAATCATGCCATCGATATTCGATGAAGAGATTTTTCATGACAACAATTCAACTTTTGTACGTGATTGTTTTTATGAAGATCGCATGCTTCATCAATCCAACTTATTTGCTTCTCAAATCATTAATGATAGAAGCATTTGTTTTGATTTATTGGAGTGACCGGATGGATGTTGTGACAAAAATCAGGAAGTTTACAGTTCGTCATCGAAAATCATGTGCATTGACGTAATGGTACGGAATAATAGTATCATTAGAGTAGATACCAAAATCGCTTTAAATAGAAGAAGCCAAGTGGGCGGATTGGTCCGAGTGGAGAAAAAAAAAAGGATTGAACTCAAAATATTTTCTGGGGATATCCATATTCCTAGGGATATCCATATTCCTGGGGAAACGGATAAGATATCTCGACACAGTGGTATCTTGATACCGTTGAAAACGGGACAAAAAGAACTTAGGGAATCTACTTGGGAATCAAAAATATTGAAAAAATGGATCTATGTCCAACGGATCACACCTACCAAAAAAACAATTTGTTTTGGTTTGACCCGGAGTCACATATGAAATAGAGAACGATATAAATTTAGCAACACTCTTCCCCTAGGATCTGGGGAGGGAAAAGGATAATATGCACCTTCAAGTTGTCAATTATATCCTTTATGAAAAGGGCATACCCTTTCGGGAGATTTCTGACACAAGTAAAGTTCAGGTTCGAATTCCATAGATAATATGGCTAGAATTGTCTATAATGATAGAGAAGTCAAATACTTTCTCAAGAATTTTATTCATCCACTTGAGATTTTGAAAATTGGTTGTTTGAACTTTAAAATTTCTTCATTGAAATTCCATAAATATACAATTGAATTGCATTCAGTTAGACACTACCAACGAAATCGAGTGCTAACCCCCATTTCTTATTGAATTAACCGATCAACTTACTATCAAATATTTTCTTTTTGGAATTGATAAATTTCGTAAGTTTTTTTGATATATTTCACTTTATTATTATTATGAGAATAAATCTTACTACTTCTGGTCCTGGGGGTTCCGCACTTGAAAAAAAAAAAAATTCGGGAAGTATTACTCAAATTATTGGTCGGGTACTAGATGTAGCATTTCCCCCAAGGGAGATAACTAATATTTACAACGCTCTGATAGTTAAGGGTCGAGATACTGTCAGTCAGCCAATTAATTTGACTTGTGAGGTACATCAATTATTAGGGAATAATTGGTACCTTTGTCGTGCTTGTTTGTAGGGTGTTGTCCCTGTTTTTTCTAGTCTGTGGTGTTTCCTTGGCTGTTTTGGGTTCTTTCCTGTTTCCCTTTTGGCTTCAATAAAGTTTATCCTTTCTCAACAAAAAAAAAAAATTTATTAGGGAATAATCGAGTTAGAGTTGTAGCCATGAGTGCTATAGAGAGGAATGGAAGTGATTGACATGGGAGCTCCTCTAAGTGTTCCCGTTGGCAGAACGACTCTAGGATGAATTTTCAACGTGCTTGGCGAGCCTGTTGATAGTTTAGGTCCTGTAGATACTCGCACAACATCTCCTATTCATAAATCTGTGTCTGCTTTTATATAGTTAGATACAAAATTATCTATTTTTAAAACAAGAATTAACGTAGTAGATCTTTTAGCTCCTTATCATCGGGGAGGAAAAATTGGACTATTCGAGGGAGCTGGAGTGGGTAAAATAGTACTCATTATGGAATTGATCAACAACATTGCCAAAGCTCATAGGGGTGTATCTGTATTTGGCGGAGTCAGTGAACGTACTCGTGAAGGAAATGATCTTTACATGGAAATGAAAGAATCTAGAGTAATTAATGAACAAAACCTTGTGGAATCAAAGGTGGCTCTAGTCTACGGTCAGATGAATGAACCGTCGAGAGCTCATATGAGAGTTGGTTTGACTGCCCTAACGTTGGCGGAATATTTCAGAGATGTTAATGAACAAGATGCACTTCTATTTATCGACAATATTTTCCATTTCATCCAAGCGGGTTCCGAGGTATCCGCTTTATTGAATAGAATGCCTTCCGTTGTGGGCACACAAGCATACATATGCCGAAATTCTATGACGATTTTTTTCCACTCTGGAGAGAATGATGCAAAAGATATTATTGAAAATATTCTTAAAGATTTTAGATTTCAAAAATATTTCTGTATTTAATACATATTATTTTATTTCCATTTATTATGTATCTAATTAGGTAGTTAATTATTTTATGATTTGATTTTATTAAATCAAATCTTATTTCCTTATTAGATAGCTTTTTAATGTTTTATGATTCTAGTATTTTTAATTTCCATTGTTATCTCAACTATCCCCTTTACATTGAAGTTGATGATTTTATTGCTTTACTAGTTATTTTAGATTTTTAGGTTTCTTTTAGGTTTTTATTTTCCTATTTAAAGACGATGTACCCTAATAGGAATTTTAGTTTTGGATGATTAATAAAAAATTGAGAGAGCATCTCTTTTGTACGTTTTTGGCACCTTTGCGAAAGTCAACGAATTTGAAGCCTATTATTCTGATATCTGTGCGTGGATCAAGAGAGTAATAATAGGTTTCGTTGCGTGAATCAACGGATTCGAATCGGTTACCCGTTCTTTCAATCGATTGTTGTGTGCGTGAATTTTCTCGCTACATCATCATGCTTTCTAGCTGCAACGGCCGTCATGACTTTCTCATAACGCAAATCATACCTTTATCAACTGGAACTAGGGGTGGCAAAAATCCCTGACCTGACACAAACCGGCGGGGCTTCGATCCGTTTGGGGTGGGTTTGAAGCACTTAAAATGGGGCTCGAGTCGAGTTTGGGTCAAACTTTTTTGACCCGGTTTTTTATTGGGTCAAGTATGGGTCAAACCCTTATGCCCCGATCTACCCCGTTTTTCCAGTATTTATATAATTATTTTTTAAAATATAAAAATATAAAGGGAAAAACAAATCTCTAATCTCATTGTCTCTTTACATAATCATATTTTATGTTTGAATTTAAAATTTATTAAACTTAGATGTTGTGTTCTTTTAAATTTAAGTTCATGTATGAATTTTAAGTGTATGTTAAAATGTTTTTCTATGGTGTATGTTTGTATTTAAGTGTAAAAAATTTGTATGTATATATATATATATATAATATATATATGTATATTAATTTAATGTTAAAATTTAAGTCAATGTCCTAAAATTCAATCATATGGTAAAATAATCTGTATATTTATTGGTTTGAGAATTTTTATTTTTAAGGATAAAACGAATCGAGTCATTCGGGTTGGGTTTGTGACACCCCCTGACCCAATCGGATTGGGTTTGAGGCAGAAATCAAAAATCCGTTTGGATAACTGGTCGGGTTTGGGGGAGGGCCCATCCGACCCGTTGCCACCCCTAACTGGAACCTCTCTAGTGGCTTATTCAAAGAAATTCCAATGTATTGTTGGGAAAGAGGAATAGGTCTATAACCGTTGTCAAAATGGAATAGCCCTTTATCTAAATTCACCCGTAAGAACAATGCAACGTCTTTGAAATTTGGAGATCTAGCTGACAACCCAACCAATCGAATGACCACCACCAATTATGGATTGATAATAAAAATGCTCATTCAGTCAAATAATCTCAAGTTCAGTTTCAAGCTGTCGCCACCTAAGATTTTATCTTAAAATGTTTATGTTTTCTTTTCACTGGTATATTTATATTTTCAATCATAAACTCGCACCGGGTGAGAAGTTGTAAGTACAAAGATGATGTTGATTAATGATTATTACAACACTTGATTGTTCAAATATTCTTAATAGGATGAACGGGTCCAAACAAATTTTGTCACTATTTGGGACGGTTTTTATAAGAGAGTTTCTCCTTACAATCCACAAATTATCTATTCACACTCCAATTTAATATTTTTTATTAATGACAATTTCAACCTAAATTAAATTACTAAACAAGACAAAAAAAAAAAAATTTAAAGACACTCCAAACTAATTAAATTATTAAAAAAAGAAATTCTCTTTCCTAAATCATTAGATTAAATATTATGTATTAAATTCTCTATCCTAAATCTGTTATTGCCATATTAAACACTCTCTCTTAAATCCTAATTAATCTCTCTCAATTAAAAAAAAAAAAAAAACAAATCATATTTACATACTTTCTCCATCAATCTCTGATTAATAGTTAAGGAAAAAAAACTTATGAATATTTTGGTTATTTTACTAACAGTATATATATATATTAAAAATTCAATTTTTAAAAAAAAATAAAGATATATGAAAGTTTGTATTGTTGCAACTAGATTCGATTAAACTCAGAATTTCTAAGATTAATAAAAAAATTAAAGTTTTCTAAGCAATTACATACCTACAAAGTAACTAAAAACATTTTCATATTTTGATTTACTACTTTTTTTGAGTTTTTTTTCTTTTTTTTTTAATTTTATTTTTTAATATATATACATACATACGGTTCTAAAAATCAAGCTTAGTAAGTTTTTTTAATTTTTTTTTTTTTAACTGTTAGTATTGTTTGAGAAAGAATGGAGATAGAAAATTAGAGATATGTATTGGAGGAGAGAGAGTTTTATATGATAATTAAAAATTTAGAAGAGAGTATTTAATATGTAATAATTAATCTAATGATTTAGGAAATATAATTTCTTTTTTTAATAATTTAATTCAAAAAAGATAAAAATGATAATCTTGTAACAAAATGAAGTGTCTTTAGAATTTTTTAAAATTTAAATTTTGAGAATAGAGTGTTTTTAGAAAAAAAGTGTAAAAAGAAAAAATTGGATTGTCAAAAGAACTCTCTTTTTGTAAGGATATCACCATCTTACTAATTCAAGTTTAAAAGGCATATTTAGGTGATCAGACAAAAATACCCTTATTTTGTCGGTTTGTGTCTTTTCAGACCTACAGAGAAAACAGTTGACAGAGAGAGAGAGATAAAACATCGGCTGCAAGAAATACGTCTGAAAACTTATGAACTCACTGGCGAACTCATGGCGAACAACAAAAACCACATAAAAACAACAACCTTAAGCTGGTTGCGTGAATTTTGAATCAAATTGAAAAGGCTCGGAGACTATTTACAAAATCTCGAAGCCAATATTAAAAGTCTCGAAGCCAGTGTTAAAAGTCTCGAAGACAGTATTAAAAGTCTCGAAGACTATTTACAAAGTTTCAGAGCCAGTGTTAAAAGGCTCGGAGACTATTTACAAAGTCTTGGAGATTCAAAAAGTCTCGAACAAAGACTTTTAACATTGTATTCGAGCCTTTTCAATAGTTCTCCGAGACTTTTCATACATTATTTGAGCCTTTTCCGAGCCTTTTTAACTATCAGCTTTTTAAAAAAAAAAAATTGTCTCTCCGAGACTTTGTAAATAGTCTCCGAGCCTTTTTCCGAGCCTTTTAACACTGACTCTGAGACTTTGTAAATAGTCTTCGAGACTTTCTCCGAGACTTTTAACATTGGCTTCGAGATTTTGTAAATAGTCTCGAGCCTTTTCAACTAGAATGCGTCTGCGTAGCCATTAAACTAATCATCTAATGATGTTCAACATCCATTGAAAGTCTGTTAAACAGACTTCTATGAAGAAGATGAAAGAATAATTTTTTTTAAAAAAAAAAAAAACTTCAAAGTAAGAGAATGTGTGTAAAGTAAGGGTATTTTTGTCTGTTTACCATAATAGGTGCCTTTTAAAATTAAGTTATTAAAGTGATGAGTTTCTTATAAAACCCCTTTTAAAAAGTTATATTTCTCACCATTTCCTTGTCACAATATACCATGTAATTCCTCAATTGGTATTAAATAGAAGCATGATAGAGAGTATTCCTTTGTTTTTGTTTTTTCTATTGGGTCATATCTTATGTAGCTATTCACATAACAGTAATGCTACAAACCATTAAAATCTCACATTTTTCGTCCCATTTATATGTGTAGCATGTGAGGTACATGGGGTAGGTGAGATAAATCATCATTAATGTGTATCCACTCACAATTTGACACCTCACATGCCACATGTAGTGGGATGAAAAATGTGGGATTTTAGATGGAATGTTTAGCATTATTGTATACATAAAACCAACTTCAGCATAATGTTTCCTAGTAATTAACTAGAGGAAACTTTACTTGATGAATGATGAATTACCATTAATTAAAAAATAATTACGAAATGCATGAATCATTAACGCGTTGGAATGATGACAGAGGAATATATTATATAGCTTCACTGATAACTTATCACGCAAGTTTCAATATATATTTCATAAGAAAAAGAAAGAATCATGTAAAATTCACCCTTGTTGATCAAGTAGAAGTTGGTTGGCCCCACTCTCACTCCACTTAGATAGCAAGCAGAGAAAATGGATACTATAGCCTATAGGCCTATAAGCCCTCTAGGGGCCATGCATGCATGCTCATATAATACTTCTTAGTCAAAATAGTCAAAAGAATCTCTTCTTTTCCATTTTCTACCCTTAGAAGTTAAGAGTATATAAGCCCTTCATGGCTTTATGCCTTTATCAATTCCTTTCAAATATTAACAACTTCCATCTGAATTCTTGCTCCCCAAGGATCTTACAAAGAATCACTATTGCTAATCATGAATAATATTGATCATAATGATATCTGTCTTATGTATATATAACTTGGAAGATTCCAAACTCCATTCATCCAATGCCACCTCTTAAGAGTCTGGATATAAAGTGACTTGCTGTTGCTGATCAACTTTTCTGATGTGTGACATCTGTCTTATGTAATAACAACTTCCATCTTAGTTTCCTTGTACGCTTCCTGACTACCAATAGTAGGCTCTTCCTCTCTCTATATAAACACCATACTTGATCACCATTTGCTACTCAGAGCTAGACATCGATCCATATATTTCTGTGCAAGCCAATTACTCTTGTGAGTCTCTCTTTTTTTACTTCAATTCCTAAGTGAGTTTCATTTATCAAGTTATTTTATGATCAATTCCTTACTGTTTGTCATATGTATCGGTGTGTGTGAATTGATTACAATTGTTTTTAACAAACAAATCTTTATACACGTTACGTATTTCCAGTGTTGATTCATTGGTTTGATATCAAAGTGGTTGATAACAGTGTGATAGTGTTGTTATCACTGTTTGATAATAAATATATAAAGTTTTGATATATTAAATCATGAGTGCTTGTGATAAAACATCAATAAACACAATTTCTAGTGCTTGATATATTATTTTATATGCCGAGGTTCAAATCAGCAAACCAGTGTTTGATA